>CAUYRT010032656.1:0-71342 GCA_963574885.1 Lepilemur ruficaudatus | reverse complement strand
AGAGTGCCGTGGCATCAGCCTAGCTCACAGCAACTTCACACTCCTGGGCTCAAGCGATCCTTCTGCCTCAGCCTCCCGAGTAGCTGGGACTACAGGCATGCGCCACCATGACCGGCTAATTTTTTTTAATACATTTTTTTTAATTGGCCGATTAATTTATTTCTATTTTTAGTAGAGACGGGGTCTCGCTCTTGCTCAGGCTGGTTTCGAACTCCTGACCTTGAGCGATCCTCCTGCCTCAGCCTCCCAGAGTTACAGGCGTGAGCCACCGCGCCAGGCCCAAGACCTTTTTTTTAAATCAAGCAATTTCACTCTAGGAAATTATTCTAAGGATAAAGTCTGACATTGCATGTGAAGATTAGCTGTCAAAAATGAGGAATGAGCTAATGTCCAGCTTGTGACTTGCAAAACGTCCCTGTGGAGGGTGGGGCCCCTGTGCAACATCACCTGCCCTCCGGGGACAACTGTGGCTGCAGAAGAGGGCGGAGCCTGGGCTCAAGGCGTCGGGTCCACCTGTGAGAACGGAGCGGGTGCTGTGTGGATGCCGCCCGCTCGCCTCACGGGGAGATGCCCGTTCAACACCGGCTCTCACCACCATGTCACGCCTGTGCCCGGGCCTGGGTGCTGACGGGGGCCCAGAGGGTGCATCTCCAATGGGGACCTAGGGTGGGGGTCTGTTCTGAGCTCCGTGGGCAGAGAGCATTTGGGCACAAGGGACAGAAACCCAGTTGATGTGGCCGACGTTGGCATGGGCAGGAACGAGGGGTGTCGGGGTGCAGGCAGGTGCAGGGCAGCCGGGGAACTGGCAGCCACCTCCGTACCCCTCTCTGAGGGAGGAGTTCCAGCTGCTTGCCTTGGTGGCACCTGTTTCTTCCTTTCTCCCTGGGTGGGAAGGGTCCCTGCTGGCTCCCTCACTGCCCAGCCACGCGTCCACGGAGCCCCATGCCCCGGGCCGAGGTGACTGGCCGAGCGCAGGGCAGGTCTAACCTGGTCCGGTCAGCTGCAACACGGAGGGAGCTCTGGCCGGCGCCCGCCCAGGGGGAATAGCTCAGGCAGGCGAGGCCGGCCAGAGCGAGTCAGGGTCTGGTCTGGAACAGTGGCTGTGGCCCACCAGCGTGGGAGGAGACGGGCTTGGGGTCGGGCATCAGTGCTGGGCAGGGTGGGGGGGCTGGCTGGGAGAAAGGGGTTCAGCCACCCCGAGGCCCAGAGACCCTCAACCTCGGTTTACAGCCCACTGTAGCCATGTGACATTGGGCAGTGGTTTTATCTGTCTGAGACTCAGTTTCCTCACCTGTTAAGTGGGCACAGCAATAATCCTCAACTTGTAGGGCATCGTGTGGGTGAACTGTGACTCTGCATAGAGCTGAGAACACGCTCTCCCCTTTGCCCCTCCTCACCTGACTCAGCGGCCCCCTGGGTGGGCTCCTCCCTACCAGGCTTTGCAGGTCAAGGGCCGGGCGTGAGGGCCTCCCACGTGGGGTGCGGCTGTGGCGTGAGCTCAGGTCTGCAGTGGGCTCTTCATCCCCCGGGCCCGGGCTTGCCTCTCGGGGTGCTCCGTGGGGGAGATTTGATCCGGCCCAATGTTGTCGTGGCCTGGAGGAGGCTCACCACATGGTAGAGACGTGTTTTCTCCGTGATGAACGCACTGGGAAGGACTTCAGCTGACGGACAGGGCTTCAGGGGAGAAAAATACCCGTGCGTGTGAGCTGCGCGGGGCCCTGACGAGACACAGATGCCCCTGCAGAGCTGAGGGTCCATGCTGGCCAAGAGACCATAGCGTAAGTGGCAAAGTCAGGTCTGACTCAGGCTGCCAATCCCAGGTGTGCACGCTCCCCGATCCCAGGTTTGCATGCTCCCTGATCGTAGGTGTGCATACTCCCGGCTCAGGCACCAGACCCACCACCAGGAGCCCCGATGGTTCTTGAGGGGCCCCTGGAACTTGCCTGCCGTTCTCCTGTCCAGTCTTAGGCATTTGAAATGACACGTGTGTATTTCCACGTCACGACGCTGCCATTCATTTCTCTCCTACCATCACTACGTTCTCTTTTTAATTGACGTGATGTAAAATAAACCATCTAACATAAGCCAACATTTACAGTATTCGTAGATGTGAGATTAACCATTTTGCATGTACAATTCAGGGGCGTTTTGGGCATTCACAGTGTTGTGCCGCCACCTCTGTGAAGTTCCAAACCATCTTCGTCACTCCCAAAGGACACGCCGTCCCCATGAGTGGTCACTGTCCACTCTGCTTCCCCAGCCCCGGCAGCCGACAGTCCTATCTCCGGCCCTGCCTGTTCCAGACGTGAGAGAGTGTGTGTGTGTGTGTGTGTGTGTGTGTGTTTTCGAGATTTAAACGTATGCGTGTCTTTCAAATGAAGCTTGCGGTGCTGGGGTCTCTTCTTCCCTTCTGCCCTTGTCAGCCCCTCCCAGCCAGCTCCCTTGCTGGGGTGGCCAGTGTCACAGACCCCACCCCAGTCATGCCAGGCCCGTCAAGGACACAATCAGGTGAGACCCCGGTGACTCCCAGGCCCACTGGCCCCCTCTCCAGAGCCAGGACCTCCTTGGCGACGCCGCTGGGCTGGCCGTGTGTGGAGGCTGGGTGTGGAGGCCACCTCACCAAGGGCCTGGGTGTGCAGCCGCGGGAAGGGGACACAGTGCACACAGGGTTGGCGTCTCACCTGGGGACTCCAGTCCTGGGGTCCCCCTTGTCATTCCCAGGCCGTGCAGGGGCTGCGGGGGGCCCGTGTTGTGTTCGCTGCCCGCCTGCACCACACCGTGGGGCTCGGGGGGTGGGCGGCTGGCAGTGTCACCACTGGGTCCTGTCCTTGGGTCCTGCCCTTGGGCAGCTGCCGGGAGACACAGAGCATCGGACACAGACAGCAACAGGCCGGAGCCACACACCAAGTGCTAAGAAGAGGTGGGTACGTGGACCTCGCGGGGGAATCGAGCCCACAAGAAGGCTCTGGAGGACCCCACTGGGGAGGTGACATGAGCCGAGGCCTGGAGAGGGGTGACGCGGCCAAGCCTGGTGTGTGGCAGGCTGGCATGGTGCGCACCATTGCTTTTACATAACGTAAAACCTGCCATCTTCACTGTTCTTAAGCGCAGGGTTTGGTGGCGTTAAGCACGTGGCCAGTGTGCAGCCATCGCCACCGTCTCATCCCCAAGTGGGCTCTCACAGCTTGTCCCCCGCCCCGTCCCACTTTATGTCCCCATGGAGCTGACAACATGGGGACCTCACGGGAGTGGAATCCTATGGCATCCGTCCTTCAGTGACTGGCGGATTTCACTTAGCGCGCCGTCCTGGGGTCCGTCCCTGTTGGAGCCGGTGTCGGGATTTCCTCCCTCCCTGAGGCTGGGCCGTGTCCCGCTGTGTATGAGCCACATTTTATCTGTCTGTCTGTCCGTGGCTGGACGCCGGGTGCTTCTGCCTCCCTCCCTCTCCTGCCCTCCCCCCCACGTGTGAACGTCTCCCACAGCGTTCCCGCCGAGTGCTCCTCTGGGCTCTGGGTTACCTGCCGCGATGGGGAGCTCACTGCCTCGCCAGCCAGCCTGTTCGGTGCCCAGGGTGTAGCCCGAGCCTGTGTCCCTAAAGCTGCCCCCATCGTTCCCGCAGCCCAGGATGTGCTGCCTCCTCCTGCCCCACGACACCCCTCCCCAGCCTTCTCTCAGTGGGGCCTCTGCCCACGTGGGGGCCCTGGTGCACCCTGGGTTCCATGGTCCTCGCTCCGCAGCGCAGGCTATGATGTCCGCACTCCCCAACTTCTAGGAGAGAACAAAATCCACCCGTGGGAAGCAGGACGGGAGTGTTTTTGAAACCACCATCAGGGTGATATAAATTGCAAAAACTCATGTGGTCTGTTCCCCCAACTTTTTCAAACCCCACCAAGTTTGCACCTGGATAGAAAATGCAGACACAGAGCTGTGGTCACGTCCACCCGCGCCCTCGTGGCCAGACCTGTGCCCTCCTCTGTCGCCGTCCCAGGCGCTCACCCCTTTCTCGTTTGTCTCCCCAGGGACGTACCAGGGCCAGTGGGTCGGCGGCATGCGCCAGGGCTATGGCGTGCGGCAGAGCGTCCCCTACGGCATGGCTGCGGTCATCCGCTCGCCCCTGAGGACGTCCATCAACTCCCTGCGCAGCGAGCACACCAACGGCACGGCGCTGCACCCCGACGCCTCCCCGGCGGTGGCCGGCAGCCCGGCCGTGTCGCGGGGCGGCTTCGTGCTCGTGGCCCACAGCGACTCTGAGGTCCTCAAGAGCAAGAAGAAGGGGCTATTCCGGCGCTCGCTGCTGAGCGGGCTGAAGCTGCGCAAGTCGGAGTCCAAGAGCAGCCTGGCCAGCCAGCGCAGCAAGCAAAGCTCCTTCCGCAGCGAGGCCGGCATGAGCACCGTCAGCTCCACCGCCAGCGACATCCACTCCACCATCAGCCTGGGCGAGGCCGAGGCCGAGCTGGCTGTCATCGAGGACGACATCGACGCCACCACCACCGAGACCTACGTGGGCGAGTGGAAGAACGACAAGCGCGCGGGCTTCGGCGTGAGCCAGCGCTCGGACGGGCTCAAGTACGAGGGCGAGTGGGCCAGCAACAGGCGCCACGGCTACGGCTGCATGACCTTTCCCGACGGCACCAAGGAGGAGGGCAAGTACAAGCAGAACATCCTCGTGAGCGGCAAGCGCAAGAACCTCATCCCGCTGCGGGCCAGCAAGATCCGCGAGAAGGTGGACCGGGCCGTGGAGGCCGCCGAGCGGGCCGCCACCATCGCCAAACAGAAGGCCGAGATCGCAGCTTCCAGGTAGGAGGGCGCGGGGGCGGGCGAGTCTGGGGCGGCAGTGGCAGGGCCCTTCTTGGTCATCGGGCAGGTGCATGTGGGCCAGGTCTGGGTGGCTGTGCTATTCCTCAAGACCCTGGGTTGGGCCCAGGTGGAGGCCTACGCTGGCGTTTCTCAAACTGTGCCTCGTGGAAACCTGGGGTTCCCCAGGAGGAGTTTCTTGGCGGGGGCTGTGGGCAGGGGTGGGGCCGGGAAGTGGTGGATCTGAGGGGCTGCTGGCACCTACAGCCCCTCTTCAAACAAGAGCAGTGTCTCATCCGTTCTCTGTGCTGGCATTTAACGTAAAACAGTGGTGGATAAAGAAGGTAGGCTGTCTGTCGGGGTGATGGGTAGAGCAGCGGCTGGCTGAGAAAAAGGGGAGATGCCACCAGGTGGACACAGGAGGAGGCTGGAGCTGCCCCGGCTACCCAAGCCAGCGGCCCAGATCCTCCCTGGGCCCCAGGAGGCGGCCCCAGTTGGGCGACTGATGGTCTGATCGTGGGCGCCCGGCAAGGGGCTCGCGCAAGCCCTGGTGCTCCGGCCAGCAGCTGTTCTGAACGGGCTGCTGGCCTCGCTGAATTCGGGGTTCAGCGGGGCCCCTGGCCCTAATGAGAACAGGTCCAGAGGTGCCCATGGGGAGCAGTGTGGATTCCAAGGTGCCTGTGGGCTAGGGTCAGGGGCTCTGGGCTGGACGAGGGGGCGCAGGGTCTGGCTCCTGGGGAGCCGCGCAGGTGGGCGTGTGCGCCCAGGCCTGGTCCCGGCTGGGCAGCCGGAGATGGGAGGCGGCCGTGGCCGGAGCTGCCTGCTGCAGGTTGGAGGAGATTGCCCTGGGACAGCTGAGGCCCCACGGGTGCACACGCGGGTCCTGCGGTGGCCGAGTGACTTGAGGGCTTTGTCAAGGCTTCGGAAGGCGTTTTTGGGAAACCCACCGTCGCTGCTTCCTGCCATTATTGTGGTCAGTGTAG
Organism: Lepilemur ruficaudatus; assembly: GCA_963574885.1. Classification (NCBI taxonomy): domain Eukaryota; kingdom Metazoa; phylum Chordata; class Mammalia; order Primates; family Lepilemuridae; genus Lepilemur; species Lepilemur ruficaudatus. The sequence goes on along the minus strand of CAUYRT010032656.1, from coordinate 65,565 downwards.
GGTGCTCGGGGTCTGCCCTGGAGGCCTGGGGCTTGGGGCGGGTGCTGGGGACTACTCTAGATGCCTCAGGCTGCCGGGGCAGGAGGCCTCTATGAGGACACGTTCTGGAGGGTTCCACGTTCCCAGTGGGGCAGGCCTTGGAATCCTTCCAGGGAAGCTCGTGGCTCAGTGCCCAATCAGCTCCGTCCAGCCTTGTCACTGATCAAAGTTTAGTCCCCTGGGTCCTGGTCGTCGGCGACCCACCCTGCCGTGGAAGAACACATGGCAGCCGTGGTTTGTTGGCAGGTGTCTGTCGCTCAGGACTGCTGAGCTTTTAGGGGGAAGCGAGATCCTTCCCGAGAGGACAGTGGAGTTTCCAGGTAATGGTCCGCTCTACACTGCCCAGCAGCATTCGGGCCAGGAAGCCGGCAGGACTCACCTGGTGTTTTAAGACCAAATTGGTGTCAGATAGAAGGTGTGAGACTTGTTCCTGTAGGAAAGTTGGGAAGTGATATACCTAGAAGGAAGACAGCGGCCCTGGCTCTGGCCGATGGGCTCCCAAAGGCTCTCCCTGGCATCTGGTGACTTTCCTTTTCCCCACCTTTTCTTTGCCCGACGTGTCATGTGGCTGCTTTGTGGGCCCTGTGGACGAGAGGCAGCACGTGGGCCTGGGGCTGTGGCACTTGGGACAGCTCCCATTTGAACGTCCGTTCACCGGTTCTTGGCTGGGCCTGCCAGGCAGCAGCGCGGGTTTTAGTGGACAGTTTTCCGCAGGCCCGGCTTGTTCACGGCTCCCGGCCAGCTGAAAGTCCCTAGGACGAGGGGACTCTGGACAGTGTTCAGACACATTCCATAACATGCTAGGAAAGGCCGGTCCTCGCTGGGGATCGAGGTGTTGTGGGCAGGCGGGGGTGGCACACGGGTGCTCCCCGGGCAGGTCTGTGATCTCTCCGGGCCTTGGGGTCGGGAGCGGCGTGCAGGGGCCCTGCGGTGCGCAGCCTCCGTGCCGGGGGAGAGCCCCGCCTGGGGGCGCCATCGTCGCAGAGAAGCAGGAGCCTGACGGACAGCTTGTGGCTCCGCGAGTCCCCAGCTCTGGGGCGCTGGTGGCCTTGGCATGGCCGGGTGTGCCTGGGTCTCCTGGGGAGGCCCCTGCTGGGTCTCAGTGGACAGAAAAACAGACAGATGGAGGGGCAGAGGGAGCAAGGCGGGGGTCCTATGTGCACACGTGTGTGTGCAGCTATGAAATGGGCAGAGTCTTGGGAACCCCCGAAGCCCTGCTGGCTGGCTGGACCCCGGGCGGGCCTTGCGCACCTACTGGGCCACCCAGCCCCACTTGATAACGGGTGTGGCAGGCGCTGTGGCAGGTGCTGAGGGGTGAGACGGGTTCTGGCTTCCACACGCACATGGCTGGGATCTAGGCACCGGCCCCCTGGAGAGACTCTGCCTCCGCACATGCAGTTAGCATGCCACACAGCCGTGCACGGCCCTGCGTACACACACTTACGCTCACACATGGAGATGTGGAGCTGGGCCACGGCAGCTGACATGCTGTGGCACCGGGCTGGTGGATGGAGTCCCCTCACCCCCTCTCGGGCGGGTCTCTGGGTCACGGCCCATCCTGGGTCTCAGAGCCCAGCGGTCCGAGTGTCCGAGAGGACGTGGCAGCGCTTCACCCTGGGCACGGGGAGCCCACAGACCTTTGTCCACCTGGGCCACTGCCGCTGGGTGCTCCAGGCAGGCTGCCCACCCTCTCTGCACTGGGCTCCCCTTGAAGGTTGGGCTAGGGATCCCCAAGGGGCCCTCAGCATGGGGCTAGCACTGTGGCCCTTGCTGTCCTCAGGCTGCTGTGGGCCGGGCACAGGCAGGTGGGCACCCTGAGCTCCCGGGTGAGACCCCTGGAGGCACTGGGGAGGAGCCTCTGCCAGGGCGGGGGTGGAGCGGGAGATGCTTTTCTCAATGGGCTTGGAACCAAGAGGGAGAGGGAGGAGGGGACAGAGCCCGAGGCCCCTGGGAGGGAATCTGCGGTCAATGGCTGGCTCAGCCGCCTGGCAGCTGGGCACGACCTTCCACTGAGAGCCGGGCTGCGCAGTGACTGGCCCTGCTGGACTTGGGTCACTGTCACAGCCGCAGGATGTGGCTGTCATCACTGAGGCTGGGCGGGGCTCAGGAAGCGGGAAACTGCTGGCGCTGTCCTGGCCAGCGGTGCCGGGACCCTCCCCGGGAGCAGCTCTGTGGGGATGGCTGCAGTGAGCACCGTGGACACGGGTCTCCCGAAAGATGGGGGGGGGTGTGCATTGTCACCGTCTGGGAGGTGGCCTGGGCTGCGGGACCTCAGTCCTCTCTGGGCGATTCTGGGGTGCCTGGATGGCTGGTAAAAACGTGAGGGTCGCGCTCCACACTCTGGTTTTGTCCCAGCAGGTCTGGGGGGTGCCCAGGAGCCTGTCTGTATCCCGTTCCTGGGACGGCTGTCTCTGTCCCGCCCAGTGGGGAGGTGGGGTGTGCGCACACATGACCACGACATGGCGGATGGCGGGAGGGCCCACGGGAGTGTCTGCGGAGACCGGGGAGGGGTGGGGGTGGTTCCAGGCAGGTCCATCGGGGCGAGACCCGCTCCTGAGGCTCCACCGGGCAGGGGTCTATGTCGGTTTTGTTCTCTGCCGAATGCCCAGTGCTGCAGAGATTCTGCTCGGTGACTGTGTTTTAGATGAATGAATGAGTGAATGAATGCTCGGGCTCCACTTTCTTAATCGGGGCCTCCCGGCCTCTTCCCTTGGTGCTGGGGACCAGAAGGTGGCCGCGGCCACCATGAGGCAGGGAATGTCTAGGCCAAGTTCACAAGGAGGGCGAGGTAGCCGGAGTTGCCATGCTGCAGCCACGTCCTCAGCCCTTTCCGTGACCCGCAGCACGGCCGTGGCCGTGGCAGTGGCAGGTGCTTGGGTGAGGACAGGCAGGCGAGGAATGACAGTGCCCCAAATGCCCTGTGTTCCCGCCCTCCGCCTAGTGTGGCCCCCTCCGGTGCTGAGCGGCAGCCTGGGGCATTGAGCATGCTGTGTAGGCATGTGGCGAGGGGGTGCAGGGGGGCTGCTCCCCTAGGATCTCTGGCTCCCACAGGAACAGCCCTGGTGTGGGCAGGTGCATGCGGGTAGGTGGGGACGGCCCCCATCTGCTCTGGGGGGTGGGGGTGGGGAGGGGGCGGGGAGGCCAGGTGTGAGTTCCAGGAGGTGGCTGTGTGGATGATGGCACCTGCTCCCATGGGTTCAGGTCAGCTGGCTGGCGGTCTTGTGAGCTTCACTGTGTCTGTGCGTGGAGCCTCAACTGGGCTTGTAGATCAGCGGTGACAAGTTCTTGGCACTGTGGCGGGGCAGACACAGCTAGGTGGTGCCGCACTTGGAATCTTCACGCCGGGCTGTCATACTAGTGGGCCGGGACCCGGGACCGTCCTATGGGCACGGTGGGAGGTGTCGCCCCAGGTGCCGAGGACGCAGTGGCCCTGGCGGGGCTGGAACTCACGCCCAGGGCTCCGCGTCAGTCTGGCTCCTCCCCTCGGCCCCTCCGGACCCAGCCCAGATCCTGGGATCCCCGTTGCTGACGTGGGGGTGGCGTGTGGCATCCTCAAAATGCCCTCCATAAACACAGCATTGCTCTTGGGACCGGAAGGACTCCAAGTACAAAATCTGGGAGGAGGGCGGCGCGGGGAGGGGACTTGCGAGCCCCCTGCATGCCGAGTGCCTGCAGTCTGCCTGCCCGGCTGCGTCCCCGCGCCTCCCTGGCTCTCCCGACCTCGCCCAGAGCCCTGGGTGCCACGGCAGCAGTGGGCGCAGGGCAGGGTGACTTACTTGCCAGGTGCCGGCGCTGTCTGGCGGGTCATCAGACAGGAGATGCCACCTTTGAGGATCTGAAACGGGACGGTGGGTATTTTTTTTTTTAATATTTTTTCTTGTTAAAATTATGAAATAACATAACCTTGTAAAACATAGATATATTTAAAAAACCCAATCAGATCCGTATAGAGTTGCCGGGTACTGCTGCGAGCTGTCCACCCCCTTAGCGGTAATTGCAGTGTTTTCAGACTTCCCGGTGCACATGCAGATGTGTGTTGCACCCATGTGATTTCCTTTTGCGGGAGCAGGATCGTGCCGTGCTCACTGCTTGTGGCTGTTTCTTCTCCCTGGTGTCGAGGACACCTTTCCATGTCAGGGCACCAGGCTGGCGAGTTTCCTTCCAGCTCTGTGGATCTTCCACGAAGTGGACCCACCACGTTGCTCTGGCCTGTACACGGGCATTTCGGATCCATCTGACCTTGCGGGACTGTCCTTGCTCTCCTGCCTTGGCTCCCGCGTGGGCACTTCTGCCCCGTGATCACCTGGAGCAGGTGTTGCCCGCGACAGGTGGGTGCACGTGAGGTGGGTGGCGGATGCTGCCTCTTCCCGAGTTGAAAGGCCGCACTGACTTCCTGGGCTGCAGGAGGAGGGACGGTGGCCTGGACCGAGTGCCGCGTCGCTGAGGGGCTTCCACCCACGGGAGGCTGAACAGTGGTCCCCAAAGACGTCCACGTCTAATCCTGGAACCTGCGGACGTGGCCTCGTGTGGTGAAAGGGACTTTGCAGACGTGACATGTCGAGGACCTCGGGATGGTGACATTCCCCAGGCCGTGCAGGGGGCCAGGTGTGACCACAGGAGTCCCTGCATGCGGGAGCAGGTGGCCCCGAGTCAGGAGAGATGCAACCCAGAAGCAGAGGGCGCTGTGAAGGGGGAAGAAGGGGCTGTGAGTCCAGGGATGTGGAAGCTGCTAGAACCTGGAAAAGGCAGGAAACAGATTCTCCCCGGAGCTCCAGAAGGAGCCAGCGCTGCCCACACTGAGATTCCGGTGCCGTGAGGCTCATCTGGGACTCGTGTCCGGCAGAACTCTAGGAGGATAAACGTGTGTTGTTTCTGGTCATTTGTCATAGCAGCCCCAGGACACTCAGACACTGGGCATTTCGGCTGAGGGTGGGTGTTGCCTCTGGTGTCCCTATCTCTACAGCAGGTGTGCCTGTCCCTGCCCCGCCCCTCCTGCCCTCCCTCCCCCCCGGCTGGCCCGTTCCGCTGTGGCGCTTCCAGGTCCTACAGCACCGGCTGTCCCTGTGCAGGGAACTGCGGCTTCCTGCCTTTGTGGGAGACCAGCCACATGCTAGCAGCGGCCTCCTGCTGGGTGCTGGCCCATCTGTTCGGCCCTGGCTGCCCAGCGTGAAGGGAAGCAGGCCAGGAAGGGAGCCAGGGATGGGGTGTTGGACTCCCGGGGAAATGACCAGGTTCAAGGCCAGCCCGGGAGGCCGCTGGGAGGCTGGAGGCTGGTTGTCGTTTGGGGGTCTCGCTGCCTCTGGGGCTGAGCCCACAAACTCTTGGGCCCCTATTGTCTGAGTGACCCAGGAAATCTTGACCTTGGGCCTGTGTCTGGTGTCTTTTGGGCACTTCCCAGGGGCTGGCAGACACCGGGGACTTGGGGGGCTGGCTTGGGTCCACACCTCTGGTCCTCACCCCTGGGCTGTCACCGTCCCTGAGGGGTCAGGGGTGACGCTGTCAGATGCGATTGGGGTGTTGCCCACCTGCTGTCAGACTGTCGTCAGCAGACGGGAAGGTGGGGCCTCTGCGCGGGGGTCAGTCCAGCCCCTGTGAAGGGTGCAGAGAGGAGGGGACAGGGAGGGCCGTGGGCGACCCTGCCCCGTGACAGCCTCTGGCGGGTAAACGGCCGCCTGTCTTTGGTGCCTCTCGTGGCAGAGTGGCGGCAGCAGCCCAATGCCCCACTCCATTGCCTACAAGACCCGGGACAGAGTCCAGGCTCCTGGGCAAGGTGTCCGCCCCCCTGGGGTTCTGGCCTTATATTCGGCCACCCCCCAGCCGGCATGCTGCACTGTCACCCCCCTCGTTTGGATGGTCCACAAATGCATCGCGCCTTTCTCTTGCACGTGCTGTTTCCTCTGCCTCTGATGCCCACCCTTCTCAGCCCGGCAAGCTCCTATGCATCCCTCAAGACCCAGTTCAGATGCACCTCTCTGACTCATCCCCAGCTCCCAGAGAGGGGTGGCTGCTCCTTTCTCTGATCTCGAGACGCACAAGTCCCCTCTGGGTTGGCGTTTATCTGGGGTGTGGCTCTGGGGTACGTGTTGGGTCGGGAGCCCCCGGATCTCGGGGTCCTCCTCACACCTGGCAGGTGCCAAGGGAGAGGAGAGAGCTCTCCAATGAAGATGAGCACATCTGGGTCGTTAGGTGCTGTGGGGTCAGACCCACCCGCATCTTTGTGACCTTGCGTGAGCCTCCACCTCTGTGAGCCTCAGTTTCCCCATCTGTGCATCAGGCTTGATAATGTGATAACAGACCCCACTTTGTGAGGGCAGCAGGGGATGGGTGGAAAGATGCCTGTGGCACCGTCAGCAGGTCCCTGCACCCTCAGGAGAGCCCTCGGGGACCATGACAATCGGATCATCAGATCACTGTTTCTACCTCGGGTGCTAGGGGCAGGTTGCAGGCATGACGGGCTTGCGGCACCGGGACCCGAGGGACTCCCGCAGCACCACCGCGCCCGTCTCTGCCGCTGGGCTGATCCCGTGTGCCCGGTTACTGCTCCGCCCTCTTCTCTGCTCCGCCCTCTTCTCGCAGGAACCAGCCCACCCGGCCTGGGTGTGACCAGACAAGTCCCCTGGTCCCCTGCTGACCTCCTGGCGAGAACACGGGATAAATCTCTGCCCAAGTCCGGCTCCAGGAAAGGAGAGGAGCTCCTTTGGGTTGCAGGTGCCTGGAGTGTCCCGCAGGTCTCCTTAGGGACCAGCTGATCTTGAGGGCCAGCGGGCGGCGCTTGGGGGACGGGAGTCTCACGGCCGTGAGGTCCTGCTTGGTCTCCCAAAGGTCTGCCCACCCCCCGGCAGCAATAACCCGTGGAGATGGGGCGCGTGTCCCCCTGCCGTGAGCTCTCCGGGCCCTTCCTTCCACCCGGATCACGGCGCACAGACCCGCCAGCTGCCGGCATGGCCACCAGGGAGGGGGTTTGTGTGGCTGAGCCTCAGTGGCCCTGTTCATAAAGTGAATCCTTTAATATTTTAGCTTGAATTTCCTATTTTCCCCCAACTGCCGTGACTGTTTCCAGGGTGACACTGAAAACTTTAAACCTTGCGGTGCGGGCTGAGCCATGTGCGGCCACCTGCAGTTTCTGCCCCGCCCACCTCGCGGGAAGTTCCGGATTAAACGAGGTTGGACGGAAAGTGCTGACCACGAGACGGGCTCTGAGTCCACCAGGCCTCAGCGCTCAGAAGCTGAGCCCCTGAAATTCCCTCCAGATTGGGGTCCACATGCTTTTCCACGGGAGGCCCAGACGGTGCGCGGTTTAGGCTTTGCTGGCTCTGTGGTCTCGGCTACGTGTTCTTCTCGGCAAACCCCCGACAAAGCAAAGCCGCTCCTAGTTCCAGGCATGGCCACGCTGGGCCCCAGCTGTGGTGTGCAGGCCCCGCCCTGGTGGGATCTGGCTCCACTGTTGGGGGGGGGGCAGAGCGTAGCCGCCTCTGTGCCCTCCGGCATTTCCTTTCCTGTCCCAAGTCTGTCCCCCACTCCCCGGCACCCCGGGTCTGCTGGGAAGGTTTCTGGCCTTGCCCGGATGCCGCGTTTGCTGCCTCGGCCCGTCACGGGTCGGCCTTTCCGACGTAGCCGCTCGATCTGGCAGTGATGGCTGACGCCGCACACAGGACAGTCATCAGCATGGCCGTCCCTTGTGTCCTGCTCTGATTTTGGGGTTCCATCGAGGCCCAGCCCTTTCATACGCTGCCTGGAGACGGTCCTGGGCTCATGTCCTTCCCCTCCCGGACCTTTTTCCTCGATCCCCGCCCCGCTCGCGGGAACTCTGCGTGTCAGTGCCCGCTGAGAGCCTGAGTCCTACGTCTCGCGGAGAGGTGACGGCAGCAGGGTCGCTCGGCAGTAATCCTGCAGTCCTGCGTCCGTTATGGCAACAGCTGCTAATGCCTCGGTTTTCTCTTTTGTAACACGGGAGGAAATCACCCGTCCTCTGAAATGAGCTGCTCTGGGCCCGCATGGTGCTCACTGTGGGGTCCCGTCCCCCTCTCCGCGACCGGGCCGGCCCTGCCTTCCTGGGGTAACTGATGTCAGAGTCTCTTTCTCGCCCAGCTCTGACACCGTCACAGACCAAAGAACCGGCTCCCAGATGCCACCTCCTCTGCCCTCCCTGCAGGGAAGACAGGAGGGACGTCCCTGTGGAGCCCCCACTAGGACCCGGGCCCCACCCCTGGGCCGCGCAGGGGCAGAGCTCGGCGCGGCTTCTCCGCCTGGTCCTCACTCGCGCCTGGGTCTGGTCTCCGGGGAGCTGCAGACAGTTACAAACAGCTCGTTAGTGCCCTCTGAGGTCCCGTGGAGCCGAGCCTGCCACAGCTGTCTCTGGAGAACCGAAAATTAGCAAGAAGTCCCTCCCGCCTTCCCCAGAAGCATCGAGCGCTGCCTGCCTCCCGTCTCCCGCCGGGTCGGGCCTCCACCCCCAGCGACACGTCCTCCGCAGTGGGGTGCGGGTGGCGGCTGGCTGTGGGGCTGGCGTGCGCAGAAGCCTCGGTCCCCTATGCTCCTGCGCAAAACTCCATCCTGTCAGTGGGATTGGGGATTCGCGCTGTCCGCCTGCGGCGGGGGCTCTGCTCTGCTCCACGCCAAGTTTCCACGCGGAAAGAGGGGTTGCGGGGTGGTGGCCAGAGCCACATGGCAGGACCGTACGCAGTGCTGGGCTATCCCCACACCAGCGTCACGCCCACACTTCTGAGACCTTAGCATGACCCCCAGTTAGAAGGCAGGGCCGGGCAGGGCCTGTGAATCTGCATTTCTAGCGGCCCCGTGTGGGAGCCAGGCTGGGGTTGTCCTCTGCGGAAGGTGCTCAAGCCGGGTCCGTTGAGGCCTCGGGCCCCCTGCTGGCATCTTCCCTTTCCCTCCGTCAGCTGTGACCCCGTTCTCACGGCCTGGCCCGCGGGACCCCCCAGAAAGGGCCCAGCTGTCTGTACAGAGGGTTGCCCAGGGCAACACGCCTGGAAAGGAAGCCTCACGGGCTCCTGAGGGCTGTGGCACCTGATTTGGAAACACCAAGTCCTGGCTGAGTGGTGCTTGCAGCCTCCTTGCTGAGATAGCTCTCGCCCGCTCCTGCAGGGCTGGCGTGGCAGAGGGAGGTGTGGCTGGCCAGCTGCCACACCAGGGCCCTGGAGCAGGGAGAAAGGTCTGGGTCCCCAGGATCGGGGTCTCCAGGGCAGCCTGCAGCATCCTGTCATCACAAGAGCAGAGCAGGAGCTGCTGTCAGCCAGACTAGGTTCAGATGCCAGCCTCAGTTTCCCTGGCTACATGCCAGGAGTGACATAATTCCTCCCCGCGGGCCACACACTGGCACAGTGCCTGGGACACGGGGCCTCTTAGCATGTCAGGGTGAAGACGGTGGGAGGTGGCTTGCCCAGGGGTCGTGGCCAGGGCCTGGCACTGAGCCGGCTGCCCATCCTCCCCCCGCCTCGCTGAGCCTGGGCAGCAGTGCTGGGGAACCTCGAGTCCCGCCCTTCGAGGGCAGCTGGCAGCCTGGCCTCTGGGGCCGGGTCTTCCTCCCACATCCGTGGGGTGGGTCCCTCCCATCCAGCCACCTCCCTTGCAGAGGCGGGTTGCCTTGGCAACGGCAACCAGGGAAGAGAAGCTGGCTCCGGGCACTGTTCCCCACACACGGGCCTGGCCGCCTCTGGCAGGGAGTGGCAGAGGGTTCTCTTCTTCCTTCGCCCTGGAGTTCGGGTTGGTCCAGGCCCCGGTGCCACCAGGGTAGGGGACTGGCTGGAATAGGAGGATCATTGCTCCCACAGCTGGGAGCTGATGGGGTCGTCACCCCACTGCTGGGGGCGGGTGGAGGGGACCTCACGCGAAGCCGCGGTGTGTCTCTGCTGACTCACGGCTGTTCCCCCAGATCTGTCGCCTGTTGAGACTCGTCAGTGCTGGGCTGGGAGGCGGCTCCGCGGTGGGTGTTTAATAACGGGGGTGACCCAGGGGTGGCCGCACAGCAGGCTGCGTGGGGGGACTCTTTGCTGATGTGGGTGAGGCCCGTGTGTGTTTGCCCTGAATTCTGGCTCTCGTCCGCTTGCTTTTCTTCGCGGGAAGGACCGTCACCTACTCTGCCCCGTGGTGCCGCGTGCCCTCCCGTGCCGTGGGCAGACTGGCCTCCCCGAGCCCGTCCCCACCTGAGGACCTGTGACTCTACTTCTGCACCACACGGGGCCCACGGGAGCTGAGCTGGGAAAAGCAGCTGCTGCGGTTGTGACTGGGGCCCCTACCACGGAGTGGGCGGGAACACGCAAGGCATGCTGGGACACCCGATGGACGGCGGGGTGGTGGTGCTCCTGAATCTCCCGCCCAGGCTGGGGGTGCCCAGGCCACCTGCCATCAGCGGCAGCCCAGGAGCGGCGGCTTTTCTTACCTCTCTGGGTTGCTGAGCCGGTCGTGGGACCCCCGAGCGCAGGGCCCAGCCGCAAGACGTGTGCGCGGCGGCGGCCAGACGATGTTGGCGAAGCAACTGGGCAGGGCCCTGGCGGGTGAGCGTCGAGCACGGGACGGTCCCCCGAGAGCTCGGACACCCTCCCCACCATGTCTGCACCAGGCCCATGCAGGTGTGAGCGGCAGGGTCCCGACCAGTCCTGAGAGTCTCGTTTGAAATGAACCTTCACGACGTGCCAGGGGAGCTGCTTCTGTTAAACGCTCTTGTCCTGGTTCGTTTTATTTTAGGGCTGGCACAGCACGTTCTTTTTATATACGTGTGAACGTACATATGTAAATACACGTATGATGTTGGTGAGTTAATGTCGGTGGTATTTTTACAAAGCAAAGATGTGGGAACCAAACAGGGGCCCCTTGGGGGGAATTTCCCGCTCGCTGCCTCAAGTCTGTGTGTGGCGTGCCTCAGGTCTGGGCAGCCTGGTAGAGGTGCGATGCCCCATCCTTGCTGGGCCCTTGTGGTGGGGACACGGTTGTAAACAATCGCCCATCACGGGAGAGTCAGGTGCACGCCGTTACGGCAGCTGCGGGAGGCGTCACCAGGGCAGCTGACGTTTCCCTACTTGCCTCGGCGTCCAGGAGCTCGGAGCCCGCTCTGCCTCGCATCCCAGGCTGGTTCTGGGGCAGGAATTGGGAACGCGCCGTCCTGTGCACTGTGGCGTGGTCCAGTGACACCGTCTGCCCCAAGGATGCTCCAGCCGAGAGCCGGGGCCAGCTGTGTTCAGACTGGTGCATGTTAAGTTTGGGCGCATCAAGTGTCCTCACAGAAGCTAGCGAGAGCCGTGTGCTCTGCTCGGGAGCTGGGAGGGACCAGGGAGAGGATTTGAGTACAGTTTGGGGGGTGCGGCCCCACCCAGGCCCCCTCCCCCCATCAGACCCACACGGGACAGGGCTCTGGTCTCCGCGCTGGGCAGGTCTGGGGGATGCCGCCATCTCGGCAGAGAGGCTGAGTAGGATGTGGGACAAGTGGCCGCCCCGGGACGCAGCCTTTGGCTCTCGGGAAGGACGGGGCGTCCTGCACGATGGGCCCCGTGCAGCAGATGCCCCGAGGTCCTTGCCCTCTCCTCCACCGGCGGCCCCGAGATGCGGTTGGCTGTGCCGCGGGTCCCACCGGGCTGACGGACGCGGTTCCGACTTTCGTCTTGGCTGACGTGGCACCGCTGATGCCTCCCGTGGCACAGCCCAGCCTTCGACCAGCTGCCGAGTGGGGCCAGGGACAGGAAAGCCCACACGCGTTTCCCATGAAGTCCCGGTCGTGACATGCAGGGACCGCCAGGCTGGAGCTAACGGGAGAGACCTGCTCCGGGGCTCGTGGGCTGGGACCGAGCCTGAGACCTGCGGCAATGATTTGTCGATTGATTTTTTACCGATAGCAAGTCAAGTGTTGACTGGTGCTTTATCAATGGGTTTGTCTCCACCAAGTTCCTGCCCCTGTTCTGTTATGCACAATACAACCACCAGGGTCCTGAGGAATCTTCTAGAAGGTGCGGTTCGGGTGTTCACGCGTTCCCGTGGGACACGGGGTTGCAGCTGTGTCACAGTAGTATTTTCTCAGTTCCCAGAACGTGGCACCAGGGCAGGGAGAGGAGTCCCTTGGCACCAAGTTCCCGGTATGTTCTCCTGCGTGGCTGGGCGGGGCCTGCTGCCGGGCGCCAGCAGCGGGTGACGTGCAGGAGCGCTGGGGCAGCGAGTGCGGGAGGAGACCTGGAGACCTCCTGGCGTCCTCAGCAGCTCCGTTTCCTGACACGCATCCGTGGCTGCGGTTGCTATTGCCATGTCTGTGTCAACGTCAGCTCTGCGGTCTCCTAGGCGAGTGCTCCTGGTCGGCATAGCAGAATGCTAGGAAAGGACAATTCTGCCTCTCTCCAGAAGTGTGGGGTGTCCAGGCTTGGCCTGTGGGCGCCGTGGGGGGTTCAGGCTGCAGTGCGGGGGGCTGCTGGGCTGGTGGTGGCATGGGGCCTGCCCCTGGGGATGGTGGGCGGTGGGACTAGCGTCCGTGTACAGGGGCCCAGGGAGCCACCTGCCCCTTTCTCCACGAGACGCGTGGACGGCGCCATCTGTGAAGCAGACACCAGATCTGCTGCTGCCTCCATCTTGGACTTGCCGCCTCTGGGACCGGGAGAGAGAAACGTGTGTTGCTGATGGGCCACCAGTGCGTGGCATCTTGTTGGAGTGACTTACCAGACAGGGCCAGGGACCTTGAGCAGACCTGAGGGAGAGTCTGCCTTGGGGCGTTGGTCACTGTGCCTCGGTTTCCCATGTTGGGGCAACGGTGCCCACAGCCACCGGCGGGGCCCCTGGAGCCAGCACACCGGGTGGGAAGCAGCGCAGACACAGGCGGGGGGAGGACCGAATCCTGGCGCTGTTCTGCCAGGTGCCAGCCCGGGTCCTCACTCTGCAGAGGGACGCCGGCCTCCCGCGGGGCTCGGCTGGGACAGGCCCACGACCGGAGTGGGGCAATGCGCCAGCAGCCCACAGCCGTGCCGGTGGTGCCCTCGTTCCCAGGTGGGCGTCGGTGTCGTCTCTGCCAGAGCAGGGAACTGCCCAAGCCCCGTCCGAGCCCAGGCGGCTGGGGCTCCTGCGCGGGGCGGTGGTCCTGCCACGAGTGCCAGGGCAGCGTCCTGAAGCACAGACGTGTGCGGTGGCCCGTCACCGTGTCCACCCTGCGGTGTGGCATCGTCTAGGTGTGGGCTCCTTGGGCACCCGTGTGGGGCGTTTCTTGGTAACGAGGACAAACACGTTTTCCAGCCTGTTCCCCAGGCCGGGGCCCAGTGAGGTCTGTTCGGTGAATGAAGTCCAGAGGCCTGAGGGCAGACGCGGGGTCAGGGGGCAGACACGGGGTCGGAAGCAGACGCGGGGTCAGGGGGCGGGGGCAGAGGGCAGATGCGGGGTCAGAGGGCGGGGTCGGGGTCGGGAGCAGAATCGGGGTCAGAGGGCAGACGCGGGGGCGGGGACAGACGCGGGGTCAGGGGCAGATGCGGGGTCGGGGGCAGACATGGGGTCAGCTGCCCATCTCAGCCCAGCCTGCGTGGGGGTTGGCGTGGCTGCAGAGCCCCTCGCCGCCGTCGCTTCACCTCCTCCCCGTCTCCCACAGGACCTCGCACTCGCGGGCCAAGGCCGAGGCGGCCCTCACGGCGGCTCAGAAGGCGCAGGAGGAAGCGCGGATCGCCAGGATCACTGCCAAAGAGTTCTCGCCTTCCTTCCAGCACCGGGAAAACGGTGAGTCCCGCGGTGGCGGTGGCGGTGCTGGCTTCTGGGGCGGGGGCAGGGACGGCTCGGACGGAGCCGGCCTGGAAGCCGCCACCTGGCTTCATGTCTGCTACTCTCTGGCGAAGGTGCGTGTTCGTGCTGGGCCTCAGCACACGCCCCCCTCCCCCCGGACATGTGTCAGGGTGCACAGTATCGGCGTCTCTCCCCACGTTTCTGCAGCTGCGTGTCCCTGTGTGCACACAGTTGTCCCGTCACACGCTGGATGGCCAAGAGTGTCGGCACCTGCCTGCTCAGCCTGTGCCATCTCTCCCCACATCCCCCTCGTGGTGTTCTGGAACCTTCTGCTATGAGGGCTCTACCTCTCTCTGCTCAGTCCCGCGTGGTGTGACTGAGGGACCAAGTCCTGAGTCTTTCTTAATCGCGACTAACCTACATTCACCTGTGCGCAGCGTGGCCGCATCAGATGCTCCGCTGTGTCCTGGGAAGGAGCTGGAGCCACGGGCAGACCCAGGAGGCTGGTCCCTGCCTCTGGGCGGGGTCCCCTGGGATTGAGCCTGTCTGACTCGGCGGGGGCAGAGGCGTGTATGTGGCGTGTGAGCGGAAGTTGCCTGAGGTGTTAGGACGGGGAAGGACCTGCCACGACCCCGAGCCTGTCCCTGCGCTGTGCAGCCCGGCCTCTGCGCAGGGAGGAGCCGAGCTCACCCCAGGGCCTGCTGTGCGCGCCACTCCGTGCCCAGAGCCCGCTCTGCTCCTCATCCCCAAGGTGGGAACAGACAGGGAAGGTGACCGTCCCCCTCGGGGGTGAAGGGAGCCCTTTGCTGAGTTGCTGCCGGCAGGGAGGAGGCAGGAATGACAGGCCCCCGCCCCAGGCTCCGCAGGTCAGGGGTCCAGGTGGGCTCCCTGGGGCAGAGGCTCCTGCAGAGGCCTCAGGTGACAGGCTGGACTCGGGGTGGCCTTCTCAGATGCAGCCACTGCTCCCCACCCCAGCCCCTCCCTGGGCACACGGGCCGTGTCAGAGCTGGAGGGGCGCGGCCGTCTGCCCCCCCCCCCCGTCGGTGGCATCACTGTTGGGCGCTGTTTCCCTCCACCTGGAGCCCCCCAGCCTCACCTGTGGACAGACGGCCCAGGCCGTGCGGCGGGGCAGGGCGGTGCTGCTGGTCCCACTGCCCCCTCCCTGCTGCAGGGGCCAAAAGAAGTTCTAGGGGCACCTACACCACCCCTGGCTGGGCTTGCAGAATGTGTGTGGGGACAAAAGAGGACCTGACGATACCGCTCCTGGGTCACCCAGGCTCAGCCCTGCATGCTACCAACCGATTCCACTGCCTGGGGCCTGTCTCATTGCCTCTCAGAGCCTCAGATTCCCCATCTGTAAAAGAAGGTGACGAGGATATCTGAGGCTCTCTACTGTGCTGAGTGGTGACCCCTGAGAAGTGTGTCCAGCAGAAGCTCAAAGGTGACACCTTTTGGAAGACTATCTATGCAGGTGTGGTTAAGGTATAGACCTTGAGATGAGACCCTCTTGGATTAGGCTGAGCCCTAAGTTCAACAAGAAGATGGAGGCAGAGACCAGAGTGACGTGGCCACAAGCCAGAGACCCCGGGGGCCCAGCCCTGCCGACACCCGGATCTCAGCCATGCTGGCCCTGGCTGTGCGGGAAGACGGCTACTGTGTGAAGTCTCAGGCATGTAGTGCTTCGTTGCTTCAGCCTGTAGCCAAGGGCTGAGACTTGGGAATCGGGGAACATCTGGCCGGGGCTGCGATCCTGCCGGGGAGGCCGGGGGCCGTTCAGCGCTCGGCTGTGTGACCGGGCGTGAGTTCCTGCCTCGCGTCCCAGCCTGTCGCGTCCCTGGACCCTGGTTCACTCCGAGCGTCTCTGGCTCCCGTGGCTGATGCCGCCCTGGAGGCCTTGCCGCTGCAGGGAGAGCAAGTCGTGTGTTTATTAGCATGGCGGTGGCGTTAGACTCGTTCTGGGACTTGTCTTCCCAACGTCTGGGCATTTCCTGTTTCCACCCTGAGAGCACTGAAGACCAGCGTTCCCAGACCGGGTACTGTGGGGACGTCTCGACCAGACCGTTGTGAGAGCTGGGCCAGGCACCCTCTGTCTCACTTGGTCCTCGTGGAGCTGGTGTCCCCTCTTGACAAGGTAACAAAACTGAACCTTTGGTCACAAGCGGAATGTAGAATTAAGATTTAAAACGAGGCCTGGGCTGGGTACGGTGGCACATGCCTGTAGTCCCAGCTACTGGGGAGGCTGAGGCAGGAGGATCGCTTGAGCCCAGGAGTTTGAGGTTGCTGTGAGCTAGGCTGATGCCACAGCACTCTAGCCTGGGCAACAAAGCGAGACTGTCTCAAAAAAATAAAACGAGGCCTGGCTCCGAGGCTTGTGCCACACCTGCCTCAAATGGCAAACCACGAAAGTGCTTCGGCGGAGGGAGAACTGCCCACCTCCGGCGTCTCTGCCCACTGCTGCCGAGCACCCTGGCAGCCCCCGCCTGAGAGCTCAGCTTGCTCGAGACTGCCTGAGGCCACGTGGCCTTGGTGGTGGGACCAGGACAGAGCCTGGCGCCCCCCCACCCCTGCCAGGGCAGCACCCAGTCACTCATGCTGCCACCCCCGCCCCTTGGAGCCCAGGAGGCAGGGTGGCCGTGGACCCAGGACATAAGACAGGACGGAGGCGCTGGATTGTGCTGCACGCACTCCACGCTCTGCCCTGCGTCCTCACGGTGATGCTCCTGGAACTCACTGGTATCGGGATGAGCAGGAGGCCCCCAGCTCCCTCCAGGGTGTGGAGCTGCCGGGCCCAGCACCAGGGCTGCAGTGCGTGGACGGCTTGCAGGGGACCCCCCCAGGGCCCGGAGTCGGGGTCAGTGGGCACCGTATCACAGGACCTCTGACGGGGTCGCCCCAGGAGGCAGGTGTGGCGTGACAGGCCGGGGTGTGTGGGTCTCACCCAGTTTTGCACGGGCCCTTCCGGCCTTTCCCCTCTGCGTGTGAATTGGGGACCCATGGCAGCCTGGCCCTGCATCTGGGCTGTGACCACAGAGGCGCAGCCTGGCCCACACCCCCGCGGGACATAGGGACGCAGACTCGGGGCAGGGGACGGCACTGGCCGGGAGCCCCACACCAGGCTAGGCCGTGTTCTGCTCAAGGCGTCTTAAGGCCGCCAGAGGGAGCAGGGACTGGCGGTGTGCGTCGGCTCTGCGTGGCGGACGCCTCTTGGAGGCCCATGCCAGACTGCGGGTTTCCAGTCACGTGGAGGGAGCTGTCTCCCCAACCCGCGCCTGCCCAGAGGCCCGGGGTGCCAGGTGGGAGGGCGGCAGGTGTCAGAAACTCCTGGAGGGCAGTGGCTCCTGTTGTCCCGGCTGTTACCGGGAGGCAGCAGCCCCTGGGCAGAGCCCCGAGACCTCCGTCCTCAGAAAAAAGACGGCCCAAGCGCCTGGGGAAGTCTGTGGCATTTTGACTCGGGTGGGATGCGGGTGCAGGGGGTTAGGGGGTCCTGATGTTCTGCTGCTGAGTCAACAAATGCACTTTGAGGTGACTGTGACTGTGACTGTCTTGCTGTGAAAGGACAGGAAGTGCCACCTTCTTCCATTTGTCCAGACTGCACAAAGCCCAGCCTGGCACCTGCTGCCCCTGCTGGCAGGAGATGTGACCTCAGGTGTTGCTTTGGCCCTTTCCCCCCACCCCTCGGCTGGAGGCTCACAGAGCCCAGGGATGTCTCAGTAGCTGGTCCCACTCTGCCACCCCTCCCTGTCCAGGCCTCAGGATCAGGGGCCACTGGGACCACCTCCAGACAGGGACGTCCCCTGCTAGCTGCAGAGCTGGGCCCCCCCACTCCTGGGCGCTCAGGCCAGCCCTGCAGAAGGCACTGGCCAGGCTGTTTCTCCACGGCTGTCCCACACCAAGACATGGGTGTCCTGGCGGGCGGGGGATGGCCCTGCTGTGATGCCCCCAGCTCCAGGATCCCGCAGGTCAGCTAGTGTGAGACGCTTCCTCTCATATCCGTGAGGCCCATGGAGAGGCCGAGCCAGTGTCCTCGCTGCAGCCTGGGACCACGGCCAGGAGCTGCTGCCCAGTGCTTCCGTCACAGCCCAGGACCCTCAAAGTGCCCATGGGGAGGGGGCCGGGGGTCCCACAGAAGGGCTTTGGGAGCCACTGGTGCCGGCCCCGCTGTCCTTTGCCCGCCCCCGCCGTGTGGAGGGCGCTGCACTGCCCAGGCCTGCCTGTCGCCTTGGTCTGGGGTGCCCTGCAGAACTTTCTGGTAACCCCATCCTCTGTCTTGTCTCTTCCTTCACAAAGGGCTGGAGTATCAGAGACCGAAGCATCAGCTTTCCTGCGAGGACATCGAGGTGCTCTCCACGGGGACACCCCTGCAGCAGGAGAGCCCCGAGCTGTACCGCAAAGGCACCACCCCTTCCGACCTGACCCCGGACGACAGCCCCCTGCAAAGCTTCCCCACCAGCCCCGCGGCCACGCCGCCGCCGGCCCCTGCCTCCAGGAACAAGGCGGCCCACTTCTCCCGGCAGGTGTCTGTGGACGAGGAGCGCAGCGGGGACATCCTGATGTTGCTGGAGGCCCGGGGCGGGGACCACGCCCGCAACAGCTGGGGCGAGGAGAAGCCCGCGGGCTCCCGGGGTGTCCGCGGCAGCGCCCTGCGCAGCGGCCAGCCAGCGGATGACTTCCACTCCCGGGGCTCGGGCCACAGGCAGCCCGGGAACCCCAAGCCCCGGGAGCGGCGGACGGAGTCTTCCCCCCTGTTCTCCTGGACTTCCCCCCACCGGGCCGGCAGCCACAGCCCCGGGAGCGCCAAGCTGCTACAGCTGGGCGAGGAGAAGCGCAGCAACTACACGATGGAGATGCAGCCGCTGCGCAGGATGGACGCCTACGTGCAGGACGCGCACCCCCAGAAAAGACGCTACGGCAAGGGGGGTGCCGGCCGGGGCACGGGGGAGGACCACCGCACTGAGGACCGGGGCTTCGGGGTGCAGAGACTGAGGTCAAAGGCCCAGAACAAGGAGAACTTCAGGCCGGCCCCCTCCGCAGAGCCCACGGTGCAGAAGCTGGAGAGCCTGCGGCTGGGCGGCAGGGCCGAGCCCCGGCTGCTGCGCTGGGACCTGACCTTCTCCCCGCCCCGCAAGTCCCTGCCTGTGGCCCTGGAGTCGGACGAGGAGAACGGGGACGAGCTCAAGGCCAGCACGGTGAGTGGGCGGCAGGCGGGCTGCGTGCACCCCAGGGTCCTGTCTCCACGCCTCCCTGCTGATCGCCAGCCGGGGCCATGCCTCTCCCCAGGAGTGGGGGCGGGTCCCTGAGGGCTGCACCCAGGCGTGATCCTCTTGGGGAACAGCCGGGTGGCTTTGGAAGCTCCCACAAAGGAGCCGGGCAGCAGGGACCCCGACCTCTGCCCCTTGCTCAGGCCCCAGCCTGCTGCCGCTGCACACCTATGGCGCCCTGCGCCTGGCAGCAGCCTGCGAGGTCACTGCTTTGGAGTGTCCCGTGTCCTGGGGAGGAACACAGAGGACCAGGAGCAGACATCTCGGGTGGGGGCCGGCAATCTGGGCTCATCATGCCCTAGGGGGTGGGGTTGGGGCTCGCTCACACTCAAGGACCCCTGAGCAAGACCCTCAGTCCCACCCAGACGCCCCCCACCCTAAATTCACTCCTCCCCATGGCGAGTTTGGAGAAAAGAACAGCATCCCCTGGGCCAGACCCAGCGTGCACCTGAGGAGTACAGGGGCCTTGCATGGGGCTGGCTGCACCCAGAAGGGGCCTCCTGGGACTGACCCTTCACTCCATGGCTTCTACCCTTATGGAAGGGCGGTGCAGGGCCTGCTGCAGCGGGTGTCTGGGCTTTAACTCTAAACACAAACACAGGGTGTCAAGGCCTGAGCAGGGCTCAGCACCAGAGGCCTGGGCTGCTGGGACCCGTGTTGGTGTTTCGCACTGATGCCTGGCACAGAGGCCTGGTCCCGGCAGGCGGGGCCGCCTCTGTAGGCTTCTGTTGCTGCGGTGGGGGTCAGTGTCCTCCCCGCTCTGCGGCCAGGGAGCTGGGGTTTCCTCCTTCAGTCTGCCCAGCCCCAGGGCAGCTTCATGCCCCTTGGACGGCTGGTCTCTGCCTCTGCTTGAATCCACCGTGCGCACGCACGTCTGTGTTGCTGGTTCCTAAAATGCCTCCCCTGCCCCCAAAAGCTCCCCCCCAGGGAGCACCCCCGCGCTCCTGCCGGGACCAGAACGGCAGCTCGCACTTACAACTGCATCCTCCCTGTCACAGCCGCCAGCGCCGTGCGCGTGCAGGGTTATTTTAGGAACAGCCCGCGAGGGCCAGGGTGGGAGATGCAGGACGGGGTCTATATTTAGCCTGCTCAACACACCGGCGCTTGGGGTGCTTCAGACGCAGCTCCCTGGGGTCGATGCCAGCCCCGGGCGTGCAGTGGCGGCAGGAGAACCAGGGGGCTGCACGGAGGTCCTGTCCCTGCCTGGGAGGGTGCCCTCCTTCCACCCTAGCACCACATCCGGCCCCACCCTGGGCAGAAGCCAGCTTCAGGGAAGTGGGCAGAGGGGTGGACTCCAGCACCCACCCTGTGGTCACCCGGTGCCTGGGCTTATAGTGTGGGCCGGGCAGGGTGCCCGGGGTGCTGCCCGGAACCACCTATGGGAGCCGGGAGGTGGTCTTCCCGGCCCTCACTGGGGCAGCAGTGGCGTGGGGCAGTCCCGGGTCTGCCCTGGGCCGCCGTGGGGTCAGGGGAGCCATCCTCTGGCCCGTGCCCCTCCCCACTCCCCTGGCTGGTGTTGGGGATGGGGCCGGCAGTTTCATAGTAGGGTCAAGGCTGGGAATGGTGGGAGACCCCCAACAGGCTTTGTGCTGTCCTGAGCACATGCGAAGGCATGGGGGCAGCTGGGCAGGACAGCCGAAGGGCCCTGGGTGACGCTGGGCACACTTGGGCTCTCCCTCCAGTGCTGCCAGTGAACAAACTCTGTGGCCCTCTGTTTCCCCAAAGGTAAAATGAGGGGTGTGATCTGAGGAGGGGGGTCACTGGGGTGGGGGCTGTGGAAGCACCAGGCTGGGGGAGTGAGAGGGCCCAGGTCAGACTGGCTGTGTCCTCTGAAGGAAGAGGGCCTGGCCTGGGTGGTGCCAACGGGGCTGCAGGGGCTATCTGGGGCCCCTCCTCCCTCAGCTGAGTCCAGGGCAGGACAGTTCAAAAATCTCTGTGCCCTTGGCTGAGCAAGCTCTGCTTTAAAAAAAAAGTCTCCCAGGCTGGCTGGCACAGGGACTCACTGGGCCGGGATGGCAGTTCCCAGGATGCACACTGCCCGGGCAGCCCGGGGTCGGGGGGTGGGGCATGGATCCGAGGCACAGGCAGGCCGACTGCAAGCCATCGTGAGCATGTTTCTTTCACCGTACTGGTCACGTGTAGGTTCAGTCCAAACGTTAAGGCCGCTGACCCAGGCTGGGTGTGGGGTGAGCACTTGAGCTTTCGTTGCCGTCACTGTGTGGTCTCCTGAGGACACCAGGGCAGGGAGGGACTGAGGCCAGGCTGATGGCCGGTGCCCAAGGCCCCGTGTGAGCCGTGCTGGTGACGGGGCCCCAGCATGGGTGGCACAGGGTCAGTCCTGGCAGAGAGCGGTGGGGCAGGGGCCCAGCGGGGCAGCACTGCTCAGGAGAGGGAGGCGCCGCCGTGAGGTCTGCAGGCCCTGAGGCGAGGGCATTGAGGGCTCCAAGTACAGGACCTGTGTCAGGACGCCCCATGGAGCTGGGATCGGGCCCTGAACATCACTCTGCAGGGACACAGCCTGGGGGAAGGACCTACAGAGTAGCAGGTGGTTGGGCCTGAGGCTGCCTTGCTCCCATGGCCCTGGTGGGTGTGCAGGTGCCAGGGTGGTGCTGCATCTGCCCTGAGGGCCTCTGGAAAGGCCTCCCCCATTCCCGTCCGCGGGGTCAGCCCTGGGATTCCCCTCTCTCAGGCATTACTCCGCAGGTACAACCTGAATACCCCATCCATTCATTCTGAGCACCCCCTCTTTTTAGGTGACAGCTTTATTGAGGTATAATCCTTATACAATCCCCCGTCTGAAGCATACAATTCAGTGGTCTTCAGAGTTGTGCAACTCTCTCCACTAATTCTAGTGTTTTAGAACATTCCTATCACCTTGGGAGAAGCCTCAGAGCCCTTAAGCAGCCACTCCTTGCCCGTGGCAGCCACCAACCCACGGATCTGTGGTTTCTGATCATGCCTACGAACAGAATCACGTGACACGTGGCCTTCTGTGTCCAGCTTCATGTTGTCAAGGTCCGAGCACACTGTAGTCTATCAGAGCTTCATTCCTTCCATGGCTGAGTGATCCACGTGTGGACAGACCACATTTATCTGTCTGTGGATGGACTTTGGGTTGTTTCCGCTTCTCAGCTATTGTGAACACTGATGTGGGAGCTGTGAGTGGACGCGTGACGCCACTGGCGAGGCACACGCAGCCAGGTGTGGAGCTGCTGGGCTGTACTAATGTGTGTAGCCATGCTGCTTAGACTGTTTTCCACGCTCACCAAGAGACGAGCAGCCAGCTGGGAGCTCTAGGGGGAGAGGTGGAGAGACAGTTTCAGGGTCCCCTGAAAGCACCAGGGTCAGGCAGATGGGGGCTCCCAGCAGCTCTTTTCCACCCAAGGTCACATCCATCCTGTGTGCACTTTGCAGTCGGCCGTGGGAAGCGAAGGTGTGGGGGAGGGGCCGGGACATCTGTCCTTCAGAAGGACCCTGGGCTGGGAGGTAGGCAGCAGGGCACTGGACCTGGTGCTGCTCTCCCAAGGGGTGAACGTCCAGCACCCAGAGGGGCCATGCTACCTGTCCTTCCCACCGAAGGGACAGGTGCTGGTGCCACATGCATCCTCCCCTACCCAGCAAGCTCAGGCCCAGGTGGGCACACAGGGCTCCATGCCCAAACTGAGCCGCTGAAGCAGGGACCTGGCGCCTGGGGTTGCAGCCGAGCCGCCACTGGAAGGCGCTGCCAAGCTCTCAGGGAGGGTGGCCGGAGTCAGAGGCAACTCATGGTTAGCACAGAGCCGTCCAGGGCAAGTCTCAGGTTACAGGAAGGTGTTCTGTTGAGGAAGGCGTGTTTAAAGGAGTGGGCGAGGCCTTCACTGGATCTAAGGGCCACCTCTGATGCTGTGGCAGCCATGTCACAACCCTCTGAAGTCTCAGTTCTACAGCGCCGGGGGCATCTGCTGCCTGGCAAAGTACAGCAAGGGTGGGACGCTCAGTTAGCGAGGCTGGTGCCTTCAGGGCCAGGGGCGCCGGTGCCACGGTTTGCGAGGCCACGGGGCGTTCCAAGACCAGCAACTTCAGACTCATACGCCAGTGGGGCACCCCCTCCTCCCCGGTTCGGACCCCGAGGGGTGGAGAGCAGGGGTGGGAGGCGTGGCCCAGGCGCTGGCTCACCGCTGCTCCTCTCCTTCTGTTCCAGGGCTCAGCGCCGATCCTGGTCGTCATGGTGATCCTGCTGAACATCGGAGTCGCCATTTTGTTCATTAACTTTTTCATCTGATGAGATTGTTGCAACAGCAAAAATAGTGGTGTACAAAAGGTGACGCTGAAACAATAAAAAGGGAAAGCGCACAGCTCCAACCGTCCAACAACTTCCAAGTCTTTCCACAGAAGAACATGATTGGGTATCACTCACAGTTTGCCTTTTTTTCTGGGTAATGTTTTTTGGATTTTAGCCAAAATTCTTTGCTTGTATAACTCTCTGCGGTGTGGCATGGCAGAAGGAGGCCAGCACGCAGACCCTCTAGCCGACATGGAAGGAGAAGGGGTCCCGGCGGGAAAGAGCATCGTTGTCATCGTCATCACACTTCCTGCCTGGGGTGTGCGGGGAGGCGGCGTGCCCGGCCCGGGGGAGCGGCTTGGCTGGACACACGTGGAAGGCCCTGCCGCGCTGCTCTGTCTGGAATAGCCCGCCATGTGCCGGTGGGAAGGGCGCCCTCCCCGCAGGCGGCAGCCTGGGCCCTTCCTCCTGCGGTCTGTGCTGCACCCCTGGGGGAGGGACGTGCCTCCTCTCCTCTTCCCCGGACACGGCACTGCCCCCGGCCTCCCTCGAGATGCCGAGTCCCCACACCACATCTTAAAGTCCTTATTTCTCTCGCCATCCATGGCCCACTCCTCAGGCCCCCTCAGCCGTCCTCCTACCGACCCCAGAGAAGCCAGGGCCAACTCTGATCCGATGGGGCATGTCTGAGCACGGGAGCTGGGGAGCTGTGCTACGGGGCTGTGAGGGACGCAGGGCCCCCCCTGCCGTGGACGGGCAGCCTTGCACTTGGCGTGCAGGCTCCGTCCCGGCAGCGAGGGCCCGCGAAGGACGTCTCCTTGGGCTATTACTGACCTCCAGGGGTTTTCACATCTTTGTACTGTGCCTGCCTCAACTTCCCCTAACAGGTATGCATATTCCTTCCAGATGCCTCAGTGCTGCTCCAGTGTGGGTCTGGGCCCAGGACCAGAATGTGTCTTGAGAATTCCTGAGAATTTGTAGCATATCCATTACCTCCCCCCAAAAATGTACAATGTAACTTGTTTCAGTCCAAAAAAAACAGGTTCCTTATGTTTCTGCCTTCTTTGCCAGGGTCACTCTGTCAGCCACACAAAAGAACAAGGTTTGCCAGGATGTCCGAGTGCTCTGGGCCCTGGCTCCCGCGTGCATGGATGTGTCAGGGTCTCGGCACACCCGTGCGCAGGACGCCTGTGCCCGCGCCCGGGGGCGCTGCCCGTGGTTTCTCATGCCGTCCCGTGGACTCTGCCTTGCTTTGCTTATGTTCAGCTGTTCCTCTGCTGCCTTTCGAGCAGATTTCTTTACTACACTGCACTGGATTGCTATATTTTTAACCAGAAATAAACTAAAGATTAGAGCATGTTCCAGTTAAATTCAGTTCTGCTGTTTTCCGTTATACGTTCACCCCCAGTCTGGCCTCGGGGGCGGAGAGGAGGGAGGATGGGGGGCCACACAGGACATCTCTGAATGTTGCTTTCTAAAAGGTATGACATCTTTTTGTACATCTTACTTTTCCGTTCCTCTTTTTTAATACCGAGTGGTTGCTGCAGACCTGAAGTGAACCAAATAAAAATTCCTGCTCTTTGCAGCTCTCAGAATCTTCCGTGCTGGGATATATGTGTGTTGTAATTCCGTTTGCAACTCTGGTAAAGCTCACCGAGACCTCTCTTGCACATCCCATAACTGCATGACACAAACGGGTCACGTGCTCACACGCAGACGCGACGCAAGCACAAAAGCAACAGCACAGAAATGCGAATCACGGTGGCTCCTCACCTGGGGGCACCTGTCTGCTGCCAGTAACACAATCCTGGACACCAAACTGACCCCCCCCAGCACCACATGTGGAGGGGGCAAGGCCATTGCCCCACATTCTCAGTGAGGTCCGAGCGGATTCAGTCAAGACAAAAGTATGCTAGGTTGTGAGACTCCATAAAGTAGATCTTTAACTGGTTTCCAAACAGTGATTAAGGGAAGGCTGCCTCATGGGACCCTGCAGGCCGGTGGCACCGGTCACCTTGCCTTTCCTGAAGGGCGTCAGTTGGTCCTCCCGGTGGCGCGGTCCTGGTGGACACGTCCCGTTGAGCTGGATGAGACGGTGGGTGGGTCGGGGTGGGGGTGCGAGACCCCAGAGCAGCCTCCCAAGAGCCACTTCCTACCCCGGCAGCTGCTGCCACGCTTCAGACGTGCACAGTGAAGCAGGGAGCAAGCAAATGGCCCCAGGGGGTGGGGGGACCACTCACCTCCCAGGCTCGCCCTCTTGCAAACCTGCACTCACACCTGTCAGGTGAACCTCTGTGCCCGCGGTTTACCTGTGTCATTTATCAAATTTGAGGATCTTTGCACATCGGATTTACTTGTGCTTTTGGCATTTCAGACACGAAAATTTCTCCTTATCCATTCTTTTGGATTCTGATCAGTACATAGGATTCGCAAAGACGCAGACCAGGCAAGCAGGCGCGCGACTGACAGGACGATGGTGGAAAACCTCTTGTAGCTACACAGACGCTGAGTCTGTTGCCCAAGTCCTTCTAGGACACCCGGGAGGAGGGGCGCCGGGGCCCAGGCCTGCTTTCCCAGGTGGCCCCGCTGCACCGCACAGCCACACGCTCTTCCCGCACGGGCACGAGCAAAGACACACGACACACGTGATGGGACAGCGGGCCCTTCCCCACATGCTCTAAATGTGAGATCCCTGCGAGACGCAAGGCCACGAGGCTGTGGGCTTCCGCGGGGCCCTGGGCCTGGCTCCTGCTGTGCCGTCCCCTTGCGCCTCCCCGCAGGCCCCGCTTAGCGAGCCACGTGGCCACCCCACAGCTGAAGGTCGTCGCTGAGCATCCAAGGCCGTGCACGCCTAAAGTGGAGTAACGGGAGAAACGAAACGTCTTGTTCTCCACACTTTCGTCCTCTCGAGACTTCCAAACACCCTGAGTCGGCGCCAGTGTCCCCCTCTGGGCAGGATCCCGACTCAGGCCGCGGCTCTCCGGGTGTCGGCCCTCCTGCGCCGTGCAGTGAAACACGGCCGTGACGCCCTCTGGAGGGAGGAGGCCGGCCTCAGCACGGAGCGTGAGCAGTACCTAGCCATGTCTGAAAATGGAACATGCAGCCGTCGCAGGAAGGATTTTGGGGAGAGGTCAGAGGTGTCACGGCCGTGTTTTACTGAACTGCTCAGTTCCTGCACCTCCACCCAAGTCTCACCTTCCCATTCTTCTGGCCTTTGGTCTCAGAAACTTAATAAAAGGGCACCGTCTTTCAGACGTCTGCTTCCATGGTTGAACGTGCCACGTGACCGAGTTCCTTCAATCAGCTGGCGTGTGGGCACAGCGGCTGGGCAGACGTCAGCACGGAGGCTGTCACGTGGCATCCGAGGGTAGGGTCGAGACTCAGCTAAAGCTCCAGTGTCACCCACGTGTCTGGTTAGCTTCATGCTCTCACCAGACCGGCCACGGCTCAGGCGACAGGGCACCAAGACAGAAGACAATCTGTCCCAAAGTGCCAAGAAGTCTCCCTAGCCGAGCCCTAAAAAGCAAGAAAAGTCAAGTTCCTTTGTTTCACCCCCACACCGGGATGTGAGGCACAGAATGTACGTGACGCAGGAGGAAGGGGCCACGGCGCTCAGAGGGGCGGCCACCCCCAGACAGCCGAGCCACCCGGGTGCCAGGTCAGCCGGGGCAAGGCCTGTGCTTCGAACAGGTGAAGACCCTATGGGGGCAGCCACCTTCGGAAGGTGGTTAAATGTTCTCCAAAGCATCAGTCCGTGTGTTAAGCACCGGTTTCAGAATTTGTTTCTTTGAGAAGCCCAAAGGCCAAGTGCCTGAGATCCGATGGGCAGTCAGGTTTTGTTCCAGCGAGTTCTGGGCCTCAGAGACGTGGGCAGCCCCACGGGTAACAGGCCAGAGTGTGGCATGAGCTCACTCTGCGAGGCTGGGGCTCCGGGGGCTGGCAGGCAGGCCATGGGCAGCAACCCCAAACCCACCTCACTCATGCACCTGCCCCCATCTGCTCCCTGGTTCAGACACGTCCTTCCTGTGCACCAGGCCACCTGCCCAAGCCACGCCACCCACCTGTCCTCACGTGTGCACGTCACCTGCTGTCCTTCCCGCTGTCTGCACCACTGAGGACACGGATCTCCAGTTATGCTGCCCCCCAGCCCCAGGCCAGCTGTAAGAACTCTGTCCCGCTAAGGTCAGGGCAGCCCTCCCACCCCAGCTTCCCGCATGGCCGTGTGCGCAGCAAAGTTCTCCACTGGGGTCAATCTTGGCCACCAACTCTCATGCAGCCCAAGGGGCTCCTCCCCTTCCTAGACTGCTCCCCAGACAACCCATCCTCAGCAAGTGATGCTCTGAGACTGCCCTGAGCCTGCATGAAGGCGGACGCTGGCCAGCAAGGAGGGCCAACTACCCAGGCGGTTTCCCAGACACTGGCACTGCTGCAGCTCCCACGTGTAGGGCTGCCACCTACACTGAGAGGCCGGCGGGGCCAGGACCACAAGGCGTCTGCAGGGACTAACGGCCTCCACACAGGTGCCTGCGACTCCACGTCACCGGGGAAAGCAGGAGTCACTACAGAGTCCCTTCCTCACAGGGAGCTGAGCGGCAGACGCGGACGCACACCACACCCGCCAGAGCTGGAGCCCAGTCACTTCTCCCTCAGGCCAGGGAACCACTGTCCCCTGCCCAGGCAAGTCCCTCTTTGACTAAAGCCATCAACCTCCGTACAGCGCACGTGCCCGGGGTGTCCTAGGGTGGGTCCCTGCATCTGACATGCACCCACTCCCAAGCACACTGGCTCCTGCAGGCTGGCTCTGGCTGCTGGACCCACTGGGGAGGAGCCTTTTGCCAACGGCTCCTCCCCTTCTGTCCCTGGATATCTCAGAGTCACTTGGATGATGACTTCCTGCTTACACCAATTCAGTACAAAAGAAATCAGACGATGTTAAATTGCCATAAACATGGCTGCCATGGCTGGAAAAAAAAACCACCACCAACTCGTGCATGACAAGGATCGCCAAGCACATCAGGTGGTTTCCTTGAGTTCAGTTCAACCCAACCCAGGAAACCTGACACCTCTGAACACCCTTCAGGCTCCCGATAGCGTGGTCCGTCCAGCCACGTGGCTGCTCCTGGGACTTATGGGAAGACAGAGACCCAGACGAGGCACACTCAGCACCCCAGGACCCTGCGTGGAGGACCCGTGGCCGGCGAGCTGCCGAATCTCTCCTCATCCCCTTTGAAGTGTGGCAGACCACCCGGCACCAGGGGAGACATGATGTGGACAGGAACATGGCTAGCGCCAGCAGGTACAGGAAAGGGAGGTGCCTAGGGCTTCACCAGCGGCTCACGCCGCGTCAGCTGTCTGGCCGCTGGTGCGTTCTTTTGGCAAACAGCACCCCGACCTGGGGGCCGAGATCTCAGGGCAGAGCAGAGCTGCTCTTGGGGACAGCACTGCCCCGAGCCGTGTCTCTGCCTCTGCCTGGTGCTCTGTGTTTCAGAGGAGCCTGCAACAGCGTTTTAATCACGCTGCGTCTCTTCCTCAGGGATTCTGTCACTCCTCTTTCAATCCCCACCTGGTCACAGGTTCCTCTGAAAGAAAAATGGCCTCTGATGACAGATACCTGCACTGGAGCCACCAGCTCTCCCAGCACTTGCTCCAAACTCAAAGGGAAGAACAGAGCCAGCTGCACAACCCACTCTGTGCTCCGGACACGGGAGGGAGCGGGCAGGGCCGGGGTGGACCTCGGCCAGCCTGCCCGTCCTAGGGCCTCCATGTGACGCCTGAGGCCAAGGCTGCCTTCACTAACTCCTCAGCCCTGTCCAAGGACCTTCCAACCAGCTCCAGCGAGAACATCAGAAAAAGACCCTGACTGCCCAGCACGCGAGAGGAAATGCACAAACACGGCGCCAAACCCAGAGCGCGACGCCCTCACCGACACAAACTGTATGCGCGACCTGCACGGATCACACGGTGCTCTGCTCTAGAAACCACGGGCGGTGTGGCAGTCTTGCCAGGGGCTTGCTCCCCACGGGCACCGCCAGCACCGAGTCAAGGGTGCCCCCTACGTCTGAGGGAGGGTGAGCTACTGCAGTGGCTCCAGAGCCCGCCTGCTTCTGCCCAGCTTCCAAGCCGATTTGAGAGACGCCTTAAGCAAGGGCACGGCGATAGGGCCAGTGCTGGCACTGCCCACTAAGGCCTCCCGGATAGCTGCTACACCCATGGGCACTTGGCCCGTGCCCACTGCTCAGGGTGCCTGAGATGACCCCCAGGGTGGCAGGCGGTTTCTTGGGACTGGCCCAGTGCAATGAGGACCGAGCGGCTGCAGGACCAAGGAGGAGCCTCTTGCCCTTCCCCCACCAAGGCTGCTGCGGCGCAAAGCCTGCCCAGCAGGAGCAGGGATGCCCATGCCTCTGCTGATGCCCAGGTCCTAAATGCAATGACAGTGACTGTGCCAGCCCATTACAGAAAACTAAGAATCCCATATTCCCACGGATCAAGGCATTTAAGGTGAACGGGGCAAAAACTGCACAGGGTGTGAATCGAAAGCCCAACTGTTGTCCCCAACTATGCAAATGAGAACTGGTCTCCTGCTACCGACCTGGAGCAGGTAGCGGTCAGGGTGTCGGTGCACCACACTCCTCCGCAGAGACGATCCCCTCCGCAGAGACGATCCGCCGCTCCGCAGCCAGATGGCCCTGGCTGGGGACACTGTGTGGGGACGGCGGGAGTCTGCGCCCTTCAGCCTCCTCCTGTCATTCTGCAAACAGAACCCGAAGCCAAAGGTAAAGGCGTGGGGACGGCTGCACTGCTGCCTCCCGCCGTGACACCTACAGCCCGGAGCCGGCCAGCAGGCGCTCTGCTCAGAGGTGACTGGGAACACGCGAGCTGACCGTGGCCGCTCTGACACTTTCTAGATGCAAAGGGACGATCTTCAGCTTGATGATATGTGGTTAACCAGAACATTATTCTTGTTGTGTGGGAGGAAAATCCCTCAAGGAAGGACATACTCCAGCATTACGGGAATAGAAACACGCTTCCTGAGGGCTCTTCGGGATCGAGGTTTTGCCCCGTTTGGGGTGGGCTCCCCCTGAGTCCCACCCTGACACAGGGACCCCGTGAAGGGAGGCAAAGGCCTCGCCAGAGCATGGGGTGCCTTGTGCTGCACAGACGACACCTTTGCAGCGGTCTCCTTTCAAGTCCGATTTATTTTAAATAACACAAAGACGCGCAGGGAATTCAGCGATGCTGCACTCGACGTGACTTCTGGCTCAGTGCCATGTCTAAACAGAACTGTCAAAGAAAGTCCTTGCCATGGTCTGGGCCGCCCTCAGCACTTTCTGCTCCTTTGCATCGGGCCCCACGCTGTCCTGGGCGCGCTTCACCCAGTGCGGCTTGGTCCTGGGCAGGTAGTCAGCAAACCTCTCGCCAGGCGCCACCGCTGGGGGCTCTTCCCCACGGGAGAAGGGAGGGAAGGAGAAAGAAACACCGTCAGCGGAGGCGGTGGCTGGGCGGGCAGTTTAGAGACCACGCTGGATGTCATCAGGGAAACCACACCAATGCCACTCGCCTCCCAGACCCACTGCAGACACCAAGTCTCCTCGCAGCTTGAGTCTGTCCCAAGACACCACAAACTAAGTCAAATTCTGATGAAAACCTAATAAAAATGTAAAGTCTTTCATTACCAACAAAAGGGTGGCCCTGGGCAGGGAAGAGGCCTGTGGTCGGCGGCGTCCCAGCCCCCGGCTCCCGCACAGCAGGCTGTGCCGCCGCAAGCCTGCCCTCACCTGCATCCTCTGAACTGCCACCCTCTGCACTGTCCTTGTCCTCCTCCTCCTCCTCTTCCTCTTCCTCGCCACCCTCGGCACCCTCGGCCTGGTCGCTGTCCTCATCCGAGTCCGTCTCCTCCAGCCACTCCTGAAATTCTTCAAAAGCAGAACACACAAGCTCACGCCACGGCGACCACATGACGGCAGCCAGCCACTTCCCGGGAGGACTCTGTTTTTTCACTGGAGAACTGTGACAGGAGATCTAACTCTCCTGCCCCAAACACCTCTGGACCAGCACAGAGAACAGACTGTTTCCTGGATTTGAGAGCAGAGACCCTGAGGTGGGCAAACACAAACCACATGCCTCTCCCTGCCAGCGAGGGGCAGCTGGCTGGGGCCCACGTGGCAGCCCAGGTTCACTGGTGGCCATTCCAATAAAACAGCAAACATCCTGCAGCAATGGTTTGATACCTTTCCCCAAATATGTAGATTTTGCTTTTGGTCTCAGATCTTTAGAAACCTGAGTAGTGACATGAGTTCAGCAGCCGTCTGGGGTGAAACATGACCACAGACTCAAAGAGCAAAGACAGAGACAGCCCAGACAGCATGCGGGAGCCGGGGACTGAGTTCAGACTCAGCAGCAGGAGACCCGGTGCCCGCTGGTCTGCAAACGGCAGGCTGCCCATGGTCAGAGAAGGACTCTGGACAGAGGGGAGGTGGGCAAGCCAGTGTCCCGGCTATCACACAACAGCTCCCGTTAGCACCCGGAACGGGGACAGCCGTGCCCAGGAGGCCTCCCTCCCCATGGGTGCGTCCTGCCCTGTGTCAGTCTGGCCACAGAGGCGGGGACACAACCCGCGGCAAGGCGAGTCAGCTCGGGGTGAGTGTGGGCAAAGTGGGAGGCTTATAAATGACCCAAAACACAACAGCTCGGGGCTCAGGCTCCCACGCAGAGGGGTGCGCACCCCACTTGGCTCACCTGGGTCCATCTCCACCAAAGCCTTCCACTCCTCCATCTTGTGGAGGTCGAGGCAGTACAAGTCGCTGAGGGTGACTTGGCGGTCACCTGCTTCAAACATGCCCCCGTAGACATAGAGCACCCCATGCTTCACGGCCAGCATGGCGTTGGAGCGTGGACTCGGCTCCACCACGGGGCTGCTGGCTTCCTCGGGGCTGTCTTCGTCCTCAGGCTGGGACCATCCCACTGCGGGTGGGGCACAGACCATCTGTTTGATGGTGACCACTGTCCCGTCCTCCGAGGCCACCTCTGTGACCACCTCCAGGGGTGCCGGGGCAACAGCTCCCCCACACGCCTGCTCCTGCTCGCCAGCTCCTTCAGGCCCCGCCCTCCTGCCGCGCCGGCGCCGTCTCTTCTCCGTCTTGGGTCCCTGTTAACAGAAGAGGGAGCAGAGGGCAGCGAGCCTCAGAGGAGCAGGGGACGGCCCTGCCACGCCCACAGGGCCAGGTTCTGTGTGCACAGGAGCCAGCGTGGGGGCGCCTGACAGAGGAAAATGGGCCAAGCACCCTGGGGGCAGCACACCAGACAGGCAGGGACGCGACTGTCTCACGTTCACTGTGGGGCTGCAAGAAGCAAACCCCCAGGTCCCCCACTGGGCAGCATGCCACGCCACTACTGAGACACGGACGAGGCCCACTGGAGTCCCGGAAGCACACGCCGGCTGTGTAAGCTTCAGCTCGCCTGGAAAGCCCCACACACCCAGGAAGCGCAGCTCCCAGAGGGGCTGGAGCAGCCAGGACAGCTCCCACTCTTTCCCAGGGGTAAGGACGACACGCTGGGTCCACAGTCCAAGATGATACACAACGAACGCCAAGCCCAGAGCAGAAGCTTCAGGGGCACACATCTCAGGAGCAGCTGTCTGGTCAGGCTGCCTCCTGTGGGACTGCACCTGGCTGCCTTGCAGGCTAAGTCCGGACCCTTCCACCACCACCTCTGCCACCGTCCTGCAGAATGCTGCCATCTCACAGGTTGACATGTGCCATATTTCAAATTTTCTGACCACCACCACCTCCAGACCCCCACAAAGTCAGGCTCAAATTCTAGACTGCCAAGACCTACTTCTTTCTGAGACTGTGCTTCATTCTGAACCAAAAATGAGAGCTCTCCAGGGTCCTCAGTAGTTTTTCAGAGTAGAAAGGAGTTCTGGGACCAAACAGTTTGGGAGCTGCAGCATGGACCATCTGCTGGGGTTCCGTGTGCTCCGAGAAGCCACGGGGAGAAAACAGCACAGCCTCTGCTGGAGCCAGCCGTTCCAACAGCAAAAAACTACAGAGGACCGTGAGTCCAGAAACGAACCCTCACATGTAACTGATTTTCCCCAAAGGGGCCAAGACGCTTCGATGGAAGCTGAGTGTTTGTACCAAACAGTGCTGCAGGGCCTTCTAGGTCTGGCTGGTGGGTCACATGGACTCCAAAGCTGACGGGGGTTACACTCCTGGGACTGTCGCCCACGCCCCTGCCTGTCCCTGGCCGGAAGGTGGCGGGAAGCAGGGACAAGTGCGGATTCCACAGGCACAAGGGGCTGGGAGGTCGCAGGCATCTCACCTCGGGCCAGTGACTGACCCAGGTCAGGCCTCAGCAGGAAAACCAAGAGCTCCCAGGTGCCGGGGCACACGCAGAGACAGGACACCCCTCCCGAGCACGTGCAGACCCCTCAGAGTCGCTCTACCTTCAGCTGTCCCGCAAACCAGCGGTTCCTGGCGGCATCGTAGAAGTACAGGTCGTTAAAGAAGTCACCCTCCAGGCGCTCCTCTTCCTCCTCGTCACAGACACCCCCGAAGAGCAGCGCCTGGTGATTTGGCGCCATGGCCACCGAAAAGCCAGACCTTAGAGTGGGCTTGATTCCTGCAGGGTTGATCCGAGACCACTCCCACCTGCCTGTCGAGGGAGGGCAAGGAAGTGGGGTCAGAGGGCGGACCCTGAGAGCTGGCCAGGGACGGCCGAGGCCCCCCAGGTCCCCCAGTGACAGAATGAATGAAAAAACACGAGACTGCGGGTAAAAGACACCACGAGCACTCCTCCTGCTCCCTGGGCAGAAAAACCAAACCAACGCTGCCACACACCCCCAAGTCGAATCCTTCTCAAGATCTAGTTTGCTTTAAGATAACCTTTTCCACACATGGGGCAATTCCAAGCTACAGCTAAAGGCAGGGATGAGACAGAAGCGGCACACTATACACACGGCCACCTGTGTGGCTGCGCGTGGGAATGGACCATCAGCGCACAGGCACAAAGGAAACGACCCGCCCCCGCGGCTGTGTGAGCATGTGGGTGTGCGCCAGCCCACGACACGGCATCTCTCTGGGGGTCAAGGAGTCGAGCGCTTGGCCTGGGCCATGCTTCCAGGTCCACGTCTGTGCGAGCCTGGCTCCTGCTCGGGGTGGGTCTGTCCTCAGCCCCTGTAAGTGCTCGTGGGCAGGGAACACTGCCAGGCATTAGCTTGAGGAATTGTAGAGCAAAAAAGAGGTAAAGATACTTTGCACAACCACCTCCTCACCTGGCAGGTAAAGGACTTGCCACAGGCCCCAGGGCAGGCCTGGCGTCAGTACCCTCAGAGACAGCTGCTCCCTCAGTTTTCACACGGCACCGCGGACACCAAGGCCACTGACAAACCACCCAGAATCCCACGTCCTCATCTCTTTCCTTTGCTCTTTAAAAAGTCAAGAAATGACAGAGGAGTAGTGCCTGGTCTCTCACCCCTACGGGCTGCCACTTCAGGGGGTCTTTAACGCTACCACTGTCAAGAAATGCCACCTACAGTTCATTCCCAGGAATACGGAACGTGTCGCAGGCCACGTGTGGAAGGTGGTAAGGGTGGCTGACCTGTCGTGGACCCAGCTGGGTACAGGCCCATGCTAGGCTCCCCCTTAAGTAAGCCCATGTCATCCTTTTAAAACCCCCCAAAGAAATAATCGTCAGTACCCTATTTTTCAGTAAGAAAATTCTGAGTCTTAGATCCAAGCTTAGCCGAAGACTTTTAGCAATCCAGGCACCCTGAGCGTGCTCTGAATTTGGTGAATCAAACCACACTGGGTTTGGAGGCTTGCCACCATTCTTAGGAAGAATTTCTGAAATTCTTCCATTAACAAGCAAGCACTGGTCCCTGCCTCGGCTCCCACCAAGACAGCGAGCCCCTGTCGCCCACAGCTCCAAGTGCACCTGGTGACTCAGGTAGGCTCAAGACCTACGACCGTTTCCCACAGAGAGCTGCAGAGACCCTGCCCGCGGGGGACCAGCACACTCTAGGGGGAGGCTGCCTCTGGTGCGTGTCTCAGTGGGCAGGGACGCACGTCCACCACGCTCACAGCTCTCCACAACGGGAAGGTCAGCACCGCCGTGTGTCTGAACACCCACCACCCGCCACTGTGTCTGCAGACAGGAGACTCGGGTTGTGCAGTGTGTGTGGCTCAGCACAGCCTTGTCTGGGAGCGGCTGCACCAGGGCGAGGCAGACTGGCCCTCAGCTCAGGCAGTGTGCGGGGCCACCTCCAGACCCACGTCCAGGGGAGACAGCAAGGGCTTCGACTCTGCCTGTGCGCCAGAAAGGGCTCGCCTTCGCGCAGCAAGCAGACAGCCGCATCGCGCATTCTAGAGCACAGCGCCAGTACCTTCTCTCCCTTCCTCGGACTTCAGCAGGAACATGTCTGAGTGCGGGGTGCCTTTGTCCACGTCTTTCTTAACTCTCTGCAAAAGGAAAAGGAGTCGTGTGAGAACCATCCGGGCACCTACCCCAGCCGGCCACAGTGCCCACTGACGGGAGGGATGCGGAGGCTCTCCGTGCAGACCAGCCTCTGACTCGACTTACGGAGCCACGCTTCATGTTCCGTTCCCGTGTGTCCTCATTCCCACCACTCTTCAAATACTGTGACTCAGGCTTCCGCACAGGAATCAAATTAACGTTCTGTGCAGAAGCTGGACATGGACACCGCCCACTTAGAGATTTTTCTGAGCTTTGAAAACAAAGACGTCCACATCCCTTAACACTTCGTTTTCTGCTTCAAGTGAATCTCACCACCCGCCAGGCCAGACACCAGCACCCCACATCCTCACGCCACACGGCGTACTGAGGGGCCAAAAGCGCCCAGGAGGCTCCTCAGCACAGCGCCTGTCCTGGCGCAGGGCTTCCAGTCCACGCCAGTTTCTTCTTTGTATATTTGTGTTTTAAATTCTCTATTTTTGACACAGTTTGTCCTAGAAGTCTGCACACACA
Organism: Lepilemur ruficaudatus; assembly: GCA_963574885.1. Lineage (NCBI taxonomy): Eukaryota > Metazoa > Chordata > Mammalia > Primates > Lepilemuridae > Lepilemur > Lepilemur ruficaudatus. Next base: position 29,331 of record CAUYRT010032656.1, on the reverse strand, counting down.
GCACCGAGCAGGCACCGGAGACCCCACGTACCGCACCAGCCTCCAGCCTGCGCTCCTGGGGCCTCCATCACAAAACAGGAACCGGCAATGCCTCGCTGTCAACACCACAGTCCACACTCAGAGTCCCTCAGTTGTCCCTCCTGTCCCCCTCCCCCATCCCCGGGTGCATCCAGGATCCCATATGGCCTTTAGTCATCACGTCCCCTTAGGTTCCTGGCTTGGCTGTGGCAGTTTCTCAAACTCTCCTATCTCTGATGACCTTGACACTTTGGGGAGTGTCACTCCGGTATTTTGTAGAATGTCCTTGTATTGGGATGTGTCAGCTCTTCTCGTGATTGGCCTGAGGGGCAGTTTGGGAAAGGAAGACCCCCCAGGTGAAGTGCCCTCTCATCACGTCCTGTCATGGGGCCACACGTCAGCCGGGCTCGTCACTGCTGGTATGGATACACCGCCTGTCCTCTCTGGGAACGTCTGTGTTCCAGCGATGCGGTTTCTGCATGTCACAGATGGCTGCTAGCACTAGACAGTTCCTTTCCCAGCAGGCTGACACAGAGGCAGCGACCGCCACGTCCACGCCTGCTCTTCCAAACCACAAGGCCCAGCATCACGGGGAACTGAATTCACACCAAAAAGCCTCATGTGCTGAGGGGACAACCAGGGAACACACGACATCTCCATCTGTCACCAGAAACACTCAGCTTCAGCAGATCTTCCAGCCTCCCGGCAGCAGCCTACGTCTGCTTGTGTGAACTGGAATATAGTTTGCCGACAGCAATATCTTAGCATCAACAGGCCACAGGAGAAGCTTTTGTGCGGTAATACTCCAATACTTCTCTCAACACCTGGGGGCTGGAGAGCCGGACACTCGGGGGCCTGCCCTGCTCCCGCGTGGGCAGCCACACGCCTCCAGCAGAGCCGGCCAGCCCTGGGTCTGTCCTCTCCAGCAGCTTCCAACTCCTCCTTTTATGGCAGGTTTTTTTTCTTGAAGTTGTGATTTCCCCCCAAATCCAACCTATTTGTCTTCAGAGGGAACACCGAAGACTGCCACGTGTTATGCTTTTACTCTGGGTTCCTATGCACAGATTCTCACCGTTAATGCAGATCAAATTAGCTTGAAATTCGTGCAGTTTCACAAAAATGGATTCACTTGCACTAGAAAAGTGAACAGAATTTACATGAATTTTTGCAGATGTCACACTGCTGTCTGGGGACTGCAAGGCTCTGATGACGGTCCTGGCTTTTCTTCCTCGAGCAGCTCAGGGAGTGCCACGCTGATTGCACAGTAACAGCAGCCCAGGTGTGCGTTTTACAGAGAAGTTACTCCTTCATCATAAGTTTCAGTTTAATAGGTTAGGGGAATCCAAAGACATCCTGGAGGCAGGCACACCAAGTGTTACAATACTAAGTTTAAACACAACATGTCGTCCCTCCAATCAGTCAGTCTGGCTGAGACATGAGCCCAAGAACAGCCTAGCCTGGAGGTTGAAACGCTCCAGCTGCACCCGCCGCCACTGCAGCACGGGCCCCACCTCTGCCCACCTGCAGCTCTGCAGACAGGGTCCATTCACTCAGCCGTGAACTCAGGAGAGCAGAGGGCGCTGCGGGGCCACACCGAGGACCCCTGTTACCCTCTTAGGCGGAACAGGCCACCTCGACCCCAAGGCGCCCTGTGACGACGCTGGCTGTCCGGCACCCTCCCGAGTGCACCCCTGTGGGTGGGCTGGGTGCAGCTGGAACCAGGCTGAGGTGCAAAACAAAACGAAAAGGGCTGAGGGAGAAATTATCTTCAAGGAACTTGCTTTTCAGGGGCCAACTAAACCAGCCTCCATCAACACATCAGAACCAGAGACTGCCAAGAAAATGGAAACCAGCAGGGCAGCAATGAGCTCCACCGAAAAAATAAGGGGTGTCCCCAGGTGTGGATGTGGGGAGTCACCTTATACTCAGCAGGACCGTGGGAGGAAGGAACACACAACCAGAAGCCCCATGCACAGGGCTGCTGCCCAAATAATATCCTCATCAATTGCGTCCAACACACTGCTAATCAGTCAACTGGAAGAACATCCACACACTTTTTTTTCTAGCTTCACTTTAAATATTGCTTTAGTGAAGCCACTCGAGAAGCCGTGGCCTTGCTTGGCCACAGCCCAGGGCTCCCGCAGGGACACTGCAGTGACGATGCTTCCCGCCAGCACCAGCCCGCAGTCTGCACCCACACCTGCCTCCCCGAGACTGGAGTCCAGCCGAACCCCTCTGCATAACCCTCCACAACTGGGCACAGCCCACCTTCCTTACCAGAAGGCCAAGCTGAGTGTAGATTCTCCATCTGCATCCAAGACCATCTTTACTAAGTGACAGTGACTAAAACTCTCTTCCCATCACTTTCCAAACTGAACACTTTCAGCTTCACCATTTTAAAAACATGCAGACATGATCAGGTGTGGCCACAGGTGTGTGTATCAGGACGTGAGCAGGAACCACTGCTGTGTCCAACTCCCCAGAACAGGACAAGCTGGCCCACCTTGTGGACGTGACAGACACTGCACGCACCTGGCACGGCTGGCAGTGGACGTGGGGGCCCCTGACTCTGAGATCAGATGGGATCTCCGTGTCACACAGTCCCCACACTCACAGTGATGCATCTCTCCCTTCCGGGAACTGAACTACACAAGAGACAGTAAAGGGATGTCTGGCATCTGATAGCATTCTACGAAGACCACATGTAGACAGGGACAGGGTGCGCTAGAGCAAAGCTCTCCTGGCTGATAACAGACCTCAGGGTGCCAACAGGCAGACCACACCCAAGGCTGAAAGGCAGGCAGGAAGGCGGGCCCTGTCCTCAGTGGTACAGACCCCTGGCTGCCTGTGTGTCATGGAAACAGATCACTAATAAACCCGAGTTTCACAGCCCACCTCACCACCCCGCCATCCAGATGCCATTTCCAAGGTCACAACGGCTCTCACGCCACCTTCTCCCTAGAAAACCTTCCCTGGTTCTCTTAAGGCAGGAACCTCCTGTCTCTGTAACCTCCCTCAGGCCTGCAGACACAAGCTAAGGAGTGAGTGGAAGCGTGAATGTCTGCTGGGTCTTCACTGTCTCGGAAGTTGCATCTCTTTTGCTAAGACACAGAGATCCCATCTGACTACAGTACCAGCGGGACCCATTCCAAGACTGACTTGGAATGTGTAAAAGCTGGTTAGGATGGGGGCCAAAGACTCCTGCTTCTTCGTGGCAGTGTGGAGGCTGAGGCCCCTGTGGTCCTCAGGAGTTTATTCACATGCGTTTCTGGAGGGACCCTGACACGAGGTCCTATTACAGACAGAGGAGAAGGGCAGGTGTCTGTGAGTCCCTCTTGGTGACAGAGCCAAGTCTGACTCAAGTGTGAAACAACTCTGAAGCCCTGCCATGCAGAACCTGGGTCCAAACACCTTGATGTGACCAACCTTTACCAAGCAAGACACTATCCAGGCACTGGGACACACAGCGACCAGCACCGCAGCCCTGGCAGGACGCACATGCTCCAACCTGGGAGACCAGTAACCAGCCCATCTCCAGCAGGGAGGACAGTGACCCAGGGACAGACACACTGGAGGCCCCTAGGCTTCTGCGTGGAAGGGACATGGCCTGGCTTGTACCTCCCCTAGGCTACAGGGCTGCTGCACTGTGGCATGATCATGTGAGGGCAGAGTGAGGGCTAGACCTGGGAGGGCTCGGTGAAATGTGAGGCAAAGGGGAGAGAGGACCTCCCAGTAGCATGGACTGTGGCCAGCGGGGCCAGCAGCAGCCACGTGGGTGCCTCCCTAGCCCAGCCTGCATAGCTGCAACTCCAAATGGCTGGGCTCGCCCAGGGAGCGGAGCCAAAAAGATGGGAGGAGACAGTGCCAGGATGCTGGCCGCTGCTCCAGGCAGGATCCAAGCATGCCGAGTCTCAGTGACTCCATGCAGCTGACCACCTGCCCCGCCGCCCACTCTCTAACACTCCACTCCACTCACCAAATCTCTCACCAAGTCCGACAATCTCCCGGGAATCCAGACAGACAAGCTGTTTACTGCCACTGCCACTGCCACTCCAAATGCCGCCAGCTTGGAGGGAGGCGCCACTGAGCTCAGTGGATTCGGGTCATCCACCATCAGACTGAGAGCTCAGGGCTGCAGAGCAGCATCTGGGAACCACGTGCTATTCTGATGAAAGTGGTATCGGTGGCACAGCAGGTTTTACCACCCGCCATCCTGTGGCGCCCTATGGCATGGCTGCTGTGATGACGGGTTGGGACCCAAGCATTCTGCACAGCATTTGGCCCGGTCGGCCAACTTCTCCAATGCCAAAGTACCTGGATGTGGCCTACCAGCGCCAGCCACAACTCCAGAAACGAAGGTGATTTTCTGTCCAATACAAAGGCTGACCAAGAGAAATTTAGGTTCAATCTGAGCAACTCAGTTCAGTCTCTGACCAGCTGCCACTGAGAAGCTGAAACCCTTTATCTGCAGGGCTGTGGAATCTACCAGAACTCCAGCTACTTTGTGTGCTGCATGTGTGTGCTCCCCGGGGGCGGAGGGTGGGCGAGGCTGAGACCCAGGACCCTGACGTGGGGAGTTCTGTGACCTGCCAGGTGACGCACGCACCAGCCAGGGTCCTGAGAACGTCCCAAGGCGTCTCCGAGTGGAGAGAGGCCCTTCCTGGCCCAGTGTCCCCACCCCGTGTTCACGTGCTCAGAGAGCAGCACATCTTCTTCTGGCGCCACAAGCTGGGGCCTGACGCCTCTTCATGGGGATTGAGAAACAGTAATAAAATAAAAGCTGTGACCCCACAGTGACTGCTTCACTCTAAGTGTTTTAAGTGACTGCAGAAACCTTCTGTGTAATACCGGGTCTTGGGACCCAGCCGGTCACAGGATCACGCGGCAAAGATGCTCTCCGCTGACGAAGCAGGAGGCGTGCAGGACTGCAGACCCCGGTGCCCCTACGAGTGCTCCAGGCAGGACACCCGACTGCGGGGCCCACACTGTTTACATAAACCAGGTTACTACATCCTAATACAAGATTGCAGTCACCTAACCATACAACAGGAAAACGCAGGCCTGGTATGGATGAATAGACTTCAGTTTCCTTCATGCCTCTGAAGAAATGAATGAAGTGAGAGTTAAAAATGGCAGCCCCTGCGACTTCCCTGCTGCAAGGGTACCTGCCACCCACCTACCAACCCTGGAACCACGCAGCCCACCCCACGTGCCGGTGCACTGGCAGCCTCTCCTTCCTCTCCAGTCCCTAAGCACCACCTCCGATGTCCCATCCGACAGGTACTTACTGCCCCTCCAGCCCCCCAGCCCGTGCTGTCTGTGCCGCAGAGCGCACCTCCCTCTCAGCACCGCCTGTCCCAGGCCCAGGCTCTCCCCCATCCCACAGACTCGCGCTCCAGACACAGTCGCTGGGGCCCCTGAATGCACTCTGCCCACTTCCAACCCCGCCCCTTTGCTCATAAACCTCCCCTTCTTTGAAGGCTCTCCCCAAACATCTTCCTAATGACCCTTTAAGTCTCAGTGCAAGTTTTGCCCTGCTCTGGGGGAACGGCACTTGAAGTGTGGACCACGCACAGTGACCAGTAACTGCTCGTGGGCTCTCCAGGAGCACACACTGGTCCCTCAGCCGCACTCCTAGCCAGGAGAGATGTGACTCACAGCTTTACGAAGGCCACTAGTCCCACAGCTTATGCAGGGTTGCTTGCTCAGGCACCCATCACTGAGATGATGCCTAAACCGGACCATCTCGAATGAGACTTGAGGTGAACCAAACAAGTACTTAGCCGTACCGTGTTTTCACAGATGAAACAATAACACAAAAATAAAGATCACTTCCCTACAGCTGCAAGAAAACTAGCCCCTGGGGCGGAAAGGACCACAGGGGAGAACGGGGCCAGGAGTTCATGCTCACCTGTGACGCACAGAGCAGCTCCCAGAGGACACGGGTGCAGGGAGCGAGCACCGCGCAAAATCACATGACGCAGGGAGCAGCTACTTAGCAAGACCTTTTAATCACCATCTTAGGTGAACTTGTGGGGCCCATCTGTCTTACTTTAGGGAGCCCGGCTCACACCCAGCCCAGGTACCTACACCAGCCTTTCTCCACAGTGTCCAGGAAGACTTATCTCCTGAGACACCAAGATACAAGGGAGGTCTGTTTCCCGTGAACACAGCACAGCAAGGCACGGAAGTACTGAATGGTATCAGGACTGGAAAGGAACACAAATGTCTGCAAATGGCATGATGATCTAGACAGAAAACCCAAAAGCATCGCACAGATGAGTCACCAGAATAATTGCTGAATTTCAACACCCAACATCCTGCAGTGGGTAGAAACACAATTCTGAATTCACAAAGAGTATGTTGGGTACTCACAAAAGAATTAAATAAGATACGTAGGAAAATCCCAAATATTTGGACATTAAACCACACACTCCTAACTAACCCATAGTTCAAAGAAGAAACCACAAAGGAAATTAGAAAATATTTTAAATTCATTGATAAAGTTTGTAAAATGCAGTTAAAACAGTGATTAGAGGGAAATACATAACTTTAAATATTTACATTCAAAAAAGATCTAAATTTGGCTCGACTCTGAGAAGTCCAAAGAGCAGAGCAAACCTTTCAAGTTGTGGAAGGAAGGAGGTAACAGCACAAATCCACAAACTGAGGAGAGAGAAGCAACTGGAAAAATTAACTCAACTGAAAGCTACATGAAATTAACAAATCCCTCACACAGATCAATCAAGAAAAAAGAGAGACAACAAAAATTACCAACATCAGGGAAGGCAGGGGCGCCAGAACAGGATCTGCATACACAAAACATTAAGAGAATATCATAAACAATTTTACACCAACAAATTAGACAATAAAGATGAAGCGGGGCTGGGCATGGTGGCTCACACCTGTGATCCCATCACTCTGGGAAGCCAAGGCAGGAGGATTGCTTGAGGCCACGAGTTCAAGACCAGCCTGGGCAACATAGCAAGACCCCACCTCTACAAAAAAATTAAAAACTAGCCAGGCACCACCCAGGTACACACCTGCAGTCTACTGAGGAGGCTGAGCAAGGGCAGCTTGAGCCCAGGAGTTTGAGGTTGCTGTGAGCTATGATGGCACCACTGCACTCTAGCTCAGGCAACAGAGTGAGACCTTATCTCTAAGAAAAAAAAAAAAAAAGATGGACAAACTCCTTTAAAAATATGACTTACCAAAAGTAACACGAGATGAAACAAAATCTTATTAGCCTTATCAATCAAAGAAATAGATTCATTATCAAAAGCTTCTCCATTAAGAACACCATAGGCCTAGGTGATTTCACCAGTAAATTCAACCAAACACTTATGAATTAAATACTAAATCTAGTCTGACAAAATCTTTCGTAAAACAGAAAAGGCAGCAGATCCCAACTTACACTTAGGAGGCAACAGAACATAAGTCCAAGACCTATCAACAACGTTACAACAATAAATTACAAAGTGATTTTCCTCATGAACATACACAAGTCCTTAAGGGAACATTAGCAAATCAAATTCAGCCACACGTAAGAATGACAACACACTATGACCAAGTAGGGTTTCTCCTATAAATACAATGTTAGCATTAACATTAAAAATTAATCAAAGGGGCTGGGCAAGGTGGCTCACACCTGTAATCCTAGCACTCTGGGAGGCCGAGGCAGGAGGATTGCTTGAGCTCAGGAGTTCGAGACCAGCCTGAGCAAGAGCAAGACCCCATCTCTACTATAAATAGAAAGAAATTAGCCAAACAACTAAAAATAGAAAAAAATTAGCTGGGCACAGTGGCACATGCCTGTAGTCCCAGCTACTCAGGAGGCTGAGGCAAGAGGATCACTTGAGTCCAGGAGTTTGAGGTTGCTGTGAGCCAGGCTGATGCTGGGCACTCTAGCCCAGGCAAGAGAGTGAGACTCTGTCTCAAAAAAAAAAAAAAAAATCAAAGTAATTAGTAATATAAGTTGAATAAAGGAGAGCCCGTATGATCATTTCAATAAATGCAGATAATGGATTTAACAAAATTTTGCAATCAATCATGATATAAATTCTCAGAAGAACTTAGAACTTAAAGGGCATCTCTGAAGAAACCGCAGCTGGTGCTGTCCTAAGCCGTGGGTTACCAAATGCCTTCCTCCTGAGAGCATCAGGAAGCTCGCTCTGCACACGTCTCCACACTGTGCTGGGGCCCCAGCTGTTGCAATAAAGCACAGTAAAGAAATAAAAGGCACGGCCGGGCACAGTGGCTCACGCCTATAATCCTAGCACTCTGGGAGGCCAAGGTGGGCGGATCACTCAAGGTCAGGACTTTGAAACCAGCCTGAGCAAGAGCAAGACCCCGTCTCTACTATAAATAGAAAGAAATTAATTGGCCAACTAAAAATATATGGAAAAAAATTAGCTGGGCATGGTGGCCCATGCCTGTAGTCCCAGCTACTCGGGAGGCTGAGGCAGGAGGATCGCTTGAGCCCAGGAGTTTGAAGTTGCTGTGAGCTAGGCTGACGCCACGGCACTCACTCTAGCCCGGGCAACAGAGTGAGCCTCTGTCTCAAAAAAAAAAAAAAAAAGAAAGAAAGAAAAGGCAGAATGATAAGAAAGAAATAAGTGAAACTGTTCACCTGCATACCACACGGTTGCTTGCATAATCTTAACGAACCTGAAACTACTGAAAGTAAGCGAATTCAGCAAGATCACAAAATATAAGATAAATATATAAAAAACAAAATGCGTTTTTATATACTAGCAGCAAACAACTAGGAAGCGTATTCCACTCACAACAGCATCAATAAACACAAAATAAATTTAACCAAAGATATGTAAGACCTTTACACTGTGAGCTACACAACACTTCCAAAAGAAATGAAAGAAAACCAAAATAAATGCAAAGATAATCTGTGTTTGAGGACTGGAAGACTCAAAGATGTCAGATCTCCACAGATTCACCTACAGATTTAAAACCACCCTAATCACAATTCCCAGCAAGCTTTTGGGGAGTTTTTTTTGCCTCCCTTTTAGGTAGAAATCAGCAGGCTGATGCTAAAATGTGGATGGAAATGCTAAGCACCTAGAAGAGCCAAAACAACTCTGAAGAGTAAGAACCAAGTCGGATGGCAGGCGCTGCCTAACTTGTAGACAGGCCGCGCAGGGTCAGGAGGAAGACGGCAGGACGCAGGCGCCAGAGCTGACAGATACGCCCACGGACAGAGCACAGCCCAGAGACAGACCCATGTGTCCAGCCACAGGACTGCCAACCACGGGCCGTATGGCATCCAACGGGACAAGAAGAGTCCTGTCAACAGACAGTGCTGGAGTAAACAAGTATCTATGTGGGAGAAACACACAAACCTAAATACCTGCCTCATGTTGCACAGGAAAATCAGTTCAAGGTAGATCATAGGACTAAATGTAAAAGCTAGAACTGTCTTTGTTTTTAGAGAAAAATATAAGCAGATCTTTGTTACTGAAGGTAAACAAGGTCTTCTTAGGTCACGGAGAGCAATGATCACAGAAGAAAAACATAATAAATTAGACTTTGTTAAAGTCTAAACTTAAAGCTTCTAGTCATCAACAAACACTTAAGAAGTGAACAGGCAAGCCACCGCCAGGAGGTGAGGCGCACACCCGAAAGGCCTGACTTCCAGGGTGTAAGCAACTCCTGCGACTCAGAAACAAAGATACAGCCCACCAACACAGGAGAAGACATGAACCCACACTTCAGGGAAGACGTATTAGTCCAAATGACCAGTACACTCACGAAAGGCCCTCAACATCCACAGTCATCAGAGAAACATGGATTAAAACCAGAACAAGAGACCACACGTCTACCGGAACACCTAGAAACACAAACCAACGCTGTCAGATGTTGGCAAGAATGTGGATAACCACCAGGACGCTAATGTGTTCAGTGCGAGTGTAAGCATCTTTGGTGCCGTCGCGTTGGGAAGAGGTCTGATCATTTCTGTGAAGCCTGGAGCCTTTCTGGGACCCAGCACCTCGACCTGGATGCTCAAGAAGTCAAAGCGTGTAAGCACAGGACACCACATGGAAGTGCCCACGCAGCTTTATCCACACCAGTGAGAGACTGCGAACAGCCCAGGTGCCCATCAACAAAGCAGAGAGACATAAACCATGGTGCAGGCACATAGTGGACACCACTCTGCGCTGGGAACAAACTGGAAAGAGCAACGCGGATGAACCGCAACGCACGCCACGTGGACGGCGCACTCAGGAGCACGCACTGCGCAGCTGCCTCCGTGAGAGCTTCCACAGCAGGCAAACCTATCGTGGCGGGAAAAACCTGGAACGGCCCTCACCTCTGAGGGACGAGGCTGGGCGGGAAGAGCACAGCTGGACTAGGGTTCATGTCGCATAGCGCGTGTACCCGTCGCAGCCAGCGAGCACATACTTAAAACGTGTGCACCTCAGTGCAGCTGGACTCCACACCGACACTGAACGCTGACCTCCACCTGCTGGCACGCTCGTGTGTATAGGGCAGGACATCTACTCTCTCAGACGTACATCAAGAGACACCTGATGGACTGACAGGGCTACACACGGCCAGGCAGACAGATGAAACGAGCGTAGTGCAATCTCCACGCTAGCATCTCGCTGGGGTGTATCAGCGCTCACTGTAAAATTCTTTCAAGTTAGCTGTATGCTTGACATTTTTCAAAATAAAAAGGATTTTTAAAACCCCAACAATGAGCTACCATTTCACACCTCTGAGATTCACAAAATGTGCAGGTTGGTAAAGCGTGGCGCAGTGACACAACCCTCGTCTGTGTGTGTGCACACACATCCCCACCAGCACTGCTGCAGACAGAGAGAGCCAATGCCTACACACTGCAGAACGGGAGTAAGTCATGGCATGTTCTGCAGTGGATACCACCAGACAGTCGTTAGCGTCTGCAGCTTAAGACGACGGACCCTCAAAATACAGAATCATTCACACACGGTGCAGTGGGGGGACGTGGATGAGGCAGAATATGGCCTTTAAAAATCTAAATAATATGTTCACAAAGATGATTAGCACTAGCTCTCTTTCTAATTTAATAAAAAGAATGGTTTATAGTAAACCCATGTGTGATCTTATTTGGAAGTTTCCATCTCTGATAAAACTGAACAGACAGCAGACGGAAGTCACCGTTCCCCACACACCACGCCTCACCTGTTTCGAGTAGCCCCCGTAGATGACTATGCTGCCCTGCGGCGTGACGGACATCTGGCAGCCCGAGCGGGGACTGGGCCCAGTCCCCGACGGGCACAGCTTGCTCCAGGTGAACGTGTCCAGGTTAAAGGCGTACACGTCGTTGTAATAGACGTAGTCCCTGGTTAGAGTAAAGCATACACACTGTCACAGTCAGTAACGTCGGGAAACGGCAGTGATGTTAAAAAGTGAACCTGATTTAAATTACAGGTAAATTCCCTATTATTTACCAAGTCATCTGTTTAACTGAAGTTTAAATTCATACGAAAGGACTACAAGCACATGTGAATTCCTATTCAAAAACTAGAAATAACACCAGCCCACAGAAGTATAATAATTTAACCTGAAAGTTGCATTTCCTCACACAGCCAACAGCATCACAATCTCACAAATAATTACAGTAGGTTATCATCATGTTTTTATACATATACAAAATACATGCGCTGTGTGTTTTAATACCAACAATGAACCTAACCAAGCAATCGCAATTGCAGAACAGAGACATCCACAGCACAGCAGAACCTGGCAAGACCCTACAAGGGAGCAGAGGGTGGGTGGGGGCAGGGTGTTCCCAGGACACGAAAGACACCAGAAGCAGATCCTGAGTCCACAGGCACGAGCAAGGCAGAGAATCTGAGGTGCCCAGAGGCCTCGCGACCCTGCCCTGCTTAACGCCTCTGGGGCTCAGGTGCCCAAGGACACAGAACACAGATAGGACTTGAAAAAGTCACACGTGCTCACTTCCCCTTTGACCTCTCTGCCCTGTTCTGACACTGCGCAGCCCGAAAGCCCTCGCAGGAAACCAGGGCCATGCCCTTAAACTTCCCAGCCTGCAGAATCACAAGCTAAGTAAACCTGTTTTCATAAATTACCCAGTCTCAGGTATTCTGTTATAGCACACAAAACCGATTAAGGTACTTGCTTAATCTGAATTATGTTCTTAAAATTCCATGCCCCAAAAAGCATTTAAGCATTTATATCCTTTTTTCTCAATTAATAGAATTAATGAAAATATTTCATATTTGTGGGGAAAATCCAAAACCTTAACTGAGCCAAATCCACACACAATGTCCCAGCCTATGATGGGGAGATCGCAACACTTGCCCCTCCTAACTCATCCAATGCTGTGTTACTCATACACGTCTGATGATTTATTTTCATGAACCAGAAATCATCAGAAAACATTTGTGCAACCGGATTCAAAATGTAACAAAAATGTGAGTGACACCATCACAATTAATGGATTACTGTTATTCTTTTTAAAAAATAGTAGTGGAGACTTGAACAGGAAGAGCAGACCATCGACCAGGCCAACGCAAACAAAGATGTGGCCATCTCTGATGGCACACAGCCCACAGAAAACACCGCAAGGACGGCCTTCCCCGGGGTCATGGCAGCCCACAACACTGAGCAGGATGTGACTGTGTCAAAAGAGGATCAGTGACAACCTTCTCACCTGTCTTGCTTTTCTGGTCTGCACTAAGGAAGCTCAAGAAGGTGTGTATAGAGACAGCAGGCTTAAAACAGAGAACCTGCAGCTCGCCCAGGGAATGCTCCCGCCGCACAGATGTAAATGTGAGACAGAGACAGCTGAGAAGGTGGGGTATCGCTGCTGTCCCCAAGAGGAGTATGTTTTAATTATCACAGACCAGTGGCTCTCTGAGTGAGGCCCCCTGGTCAGCAACTTCAGCATCAAGTGGGCGCCTGTCAGAAATGCAGATTCTCAGGCCCAGCCAAAGCCTGTCACGTCAGAGCTGGCAGAGCTGTAATGAGCCCTCCAGGGTCTTATGAACCAGGCCCATTTGAGGACCCCATTTTACATAGGACTGGCCACATCCTTTGCATGGCCTGGTGTAAAATTAAAATGTGGGGCCCTTGTTCAACAACAATTAAGAATTTCAGTGCAGTGACAACACAACATGAAACCAGGTGTGGGGCCCCTCTGAGCGAGGGACCCTTGACGGATGCCAGAGCCGTGTGCCAACAAAGCTGGCCCTGATTTGAGAGGTCGGGGGCATTTTCCACGTGTACTCAGGAGGGTCTTCCATAACAAGTCCACCCCTGATGCTTCAGTAAAGAAAGAATTTTCTGCTCTTGGTACCAACCTTGTACTCTCATGGAAGCCACCAAAAAGGATTAACTGTCTTTTCCAGGCTACCATCCGATGTCCACTCCGACCTGAAGGACCTCCCGTTGCTCTAAAATGAAGGAAACGAACAAACAAAAAAAGCTATAAATCTGCTTAATTTCTAGTTGCTTTTAAAAAATTAAAAAAAAATACACCTCTTTTTACGCTGATTTCTGTTTTCAAGCTCTTACTGTGTAGCATTTAGTCTGATCCACAAGCTACCAAAACCATCCTGATGGAGCCTAGCGGTAATACTTCAAGCAGCAGTAGTAACGAGTATTACTATCCAGCCTTGGACAGATACAGTAACGGCATGAAAATACGGACACTTCTCAAATCTGCATGTCACCCTCACCCAGGGCTGTGCTAGCCTTCCCGGCATCGGTCCAATTTCAGTGCACGTGCTGCCACGGAAAGCGCTCAGGTGAGCGACCCACGCACAGCATGGGCCCCAGCTGGGATGAATTCAGTTCTCGCTGTTCTTCAAACACTGGATCATGCTGGACTCTCTCCACTTTATCAACGTCCCTTTCAACGTGTCTCTCAAAATGACCACCACACCCATCCACCGACAGTCACCCAGAAGCAACCCACAACTTCTTCTAGACCCCATATGCTAAGGAGCCCACTGGGCAGCCACCTCACATACTGATTCCTACCAAATCACAATTCACCAAACGCCCCTGGGCCATTAGCAAGGGCGGCTTCTCAGTCATACCTCCTTCATCCTACATTGATATGCACCCTACCAGGGAAACTTATTCCACAAAAGAATTCCAATCTTGCTAGATTTGGTCCATGAAGAAAACTTTGGATGCTGAATTTGTCAACCACTTTACTTGCTCTCCCTCCTAGCTTTGTATCACTCACAAATTTAGTAAGCATATTTTCTTGCCCAAGTTCATAATAATAAAATACCGAAAGCTGTGACAAGGCTAAGACAGGGTCTGGGGCATGCCTGGTGACGCCTCCGTCAGGTTTATGCGGTCACTGGGAGCTGGGGAGCCCCTGGGACCAACTCTGCACCGAGGGAATGGCCGTCTGTGGCGCCCACTCTGCACCGAGGGAATGGCCGTCTCCAGCAAGCTGGCCTTGCCTTCAGTTCAAGCAGACTCCGCAACATCCACGCCCACTCCACGCCAGGTGAGGAGGGGACACGGCCACACAATGCACTCACTGCACATCCGAGATCTGAATGAGGAGAAAACCACCACTCACTGGGCAAGAAACAAACCCCCTTCTGAGAAATTTTCTGATCTTTTACTTTATAAGAACCATCTGCGGAACAGATTCTCATTCAACAACTAAACAAGCATGCTTGCATCCAAGTCTACTTCAAAAAAAGGCGCAGAGGGGAACCTGTGCACACCGGCGTCCGTCTAATGCCTGCAGCCAAGGCCGGGGGATCAGTTGTGCTCCCACTGACGACTCCACAGAGCCCCGACGGCCCCCTGGCTAAGACCCCCTGACAGCTCCTCGCGTGGGAGGCCTATGGATGTCTATCCTCTGGCTGAGCCAGGCACAAAGGACTCAGTTAACTTTTCGTGGCAACAGCCAAATACCACTGTTTTGTAACTAAAAAGGCAAAATTTTTTCTATAAAAAGATTCCACATCCCTCTTTAGAAAAATAAAGCTACCCAAAAGAGCCCATTTATATTTGAATCTCCGGCAGGCTTTTCAACTGCTGTCACCCCTAAATATGGAGTCTCAAGACATTAACATGTCCTACGCAGCCAGAAGTCTACATACGGCATAAAAATACACACGTAACGTTGCGGGAGCCAGTGCTCTGGGGCTGCGGCGAGCTGCGTGCACAGCAGTGTTCCGACGGGGCGGGCCGCCAGCCAGCGACACCACCAGGCCCCCTTGCACTGGGCCTGTAGTGACATTTACAGAAAACGTGTGGGCGTCAAATAAGTCCACAGGCTTAGGACACAGCGAGTTGAGCACTCCGCACACGAACGCTTCCCTGAGTTAAAGTTCGCACCTTACAAAATTACACACTATACAGCCATGCAGTGCTCAATGACGGGAGTGTGTTCTGAGAAACGTGTTGTCAGGTGACGTGCGACCGTCACAGTGTGACTTACACACACCGGGAGGGGACACCCAGGCTGTACAGCGCAGCCTACTGCCCCCGGGCTGCAAACCTGCAAGGCAAGTTACTGCACAGATACCGCAGGCCACCGTAACACAATGGTGAGTGTCTGTGCGTCTAAACACAGAAAAGGTACGTAAAAGCACATCGTTGTAGTCACCAGTCGCCCACCCCATATGCAATCCTTCGCTGAAGCATTATGCAGCTCACGACTGCAGGAGCATCAACACCAAGCAAAAGAAAAATTTCTACCGTAATCCCTGAAACGCAAAGTCACACGGGCCAACCCAACAAGGAACTCAGGCTAGCGGCTCCTCCTCAGCAAAGCTCTGTCCTCCGAGAGCGGCCCGAGACGGCCCAAGCAGAGCCACACGCACGGGCTCCTCCCTTCTCATTGCTAATCGCATGCCTTTGGCATCCCGCCCTGCTTTTCCACGTACCACACTCATCAGACAAACCTTGGGGGTTAGTGAAGTAGAGGATATCCAATCATACTATATGCCTCATTAGTAGCAGTCCTCAGAATTCAGGCAGCCTATAAAACTAGGTCCTTTTTTCATTTTAACTATCACTACAACTACCACCTACCATTTAAGGAGCATTTATTTCACACCACGCACAGTCCTTCTATGTGCATTTATACCTCACAACAACCTCAACGCGCAGATAGTATCTTTATTACCACTTCACAGATGAGAAAATCAACACTCATGGGTTGGGAAATCCACCAACCCAGTCTGCAGAGCCAGAAGCTGAGCCCAGGAGTTCCACACCAGGGTGGACAACACACTGAGACCTCACCTCTTCAAGAACACACACACAGAGAAACAAACTCACTGAGTTACTTTTACCATCCCCCCTCCCCACGGATACCCCACTACTCCAAGACGGTCCTTGACACAGGACAGCCTGATGAGCTGAAGACTGAGTGTGGCACTTTCTGCCTTGTGGGTAAGGTGGGCCCTCCAGGCCAAGGTCTCTCCTCCTGCCTTTGAGGTGAGATGTCACATCTGAGAAAACATTGCCAGTGACCGAGTCTGGGGCACACAGACTGGTGGTAAATAAGGGCCATTGCTCTCCCAGTTCTGTTGCTGTTGATTGACAGGCTTCTCCTTAGAACAGGTGAGTGCCTGTGTCTGTGTCAAAAGGAGTTGGGTTCTTTATAAACAAATGCAGAAGAAAAAAACGTGCTCCATCCATACAATGGAATATTATTTGGCTATAAAAAAGCAGGAAGCACTGATTCATGCTACAGCTCGATGAGCCTCGAAAACACCATGCTGAGTGAAAGCCAGCCAGCCACACAAGGCCACGTGCCCGGATTCCACGAGTGTGAAGTACCTGGGACAGATGGAGCCACAGAGACAGAGGACAGGGTTGGGGGAAGGAGCATGTGGGTGACTCCTAGGGGAGCTATGGGGTTTGTTCTGGGGGGATGAAAATGCTCTAAATTTAGATAGCGGTGTTGGCTGCATAACTCTGTGAATATGCTAAAAACCACTGCTGTATACATTTTGAAAGAGTGACTTTATGATATATGAATCATGTCTCAAGAAAGCTGTTACCAAACGCTGATCAGGTGGAGTTCTGGAGTAGCCTGGCCTCCTCGTTAGTGGTCTGAGAGTCACAGATGACCACCCAGGACGGCACCAGGCCAGAAATAAATGAATAAAGAGGGGCCTCTCTCCCCGTCCCCACCTGCACCTCCTCCAGGAGGTAGGGGGAAAATGGGGCTCGCCCTTAGACATGCTGGCTTAAAGTTCTGACCAAACTTTAAGTACACAAACGAGCCATCTTACCTGGTTAAGGCAGCCCCACCCAACCAAACAAGGACACAGACACATTCGCCTGCTCTATTCTGTTACACCAACACCTCTCGGGTGGGATCCCCGCTCCTGGCTTTGCTCTGTGTCACAGACACCCCCCCTCCAAGAGTGACAAGCACCAGCTGAGGCAGGGGGTATGGGCAAGAGGAAAAGATGCTGTTCTGTTGGGGGTCCAGGAGCATCTGTACCCCTTTCAGCCCCAGAACCTGCAGCGGGGAGACCCCAGGACCTGGTTAGCAGCACTGCCCCCCCTTCACAGCCCAGCAGCAGGAATGTGGTTTATTGCTGTCCCCCTGTGCCACCTCCTTGCCACCAGGTGTGGCCAATCCCCGTCAGTGCCAGGCCCTCGTGGGAGGAGACCTCTGCAAACGCCAGGTGTTGTGCAGACATCAGATACCTTTCCATCAACAGCCACTTGTTTCCAGGGGAGGAAAAAGGTAAGTCTTTCAATCTCAGCACCCTCCACGTGTGAAGACTACCTACTGTGCCACGCGCAACTCCTGCCGCTGGGATCTAAGTTCCCTCCAACCCACAGACATGTGTGCACGGTCAAAACAAACATACAAAGATAAAAGTAAAAACAGTGCACAGAATCTATGCTGCAAAATCAGAGGTTTCTTTCTTTCTTTTTTTTTTTTTTTTTTAAATCAGGGCAGTTTTGCAGGCACCTCCCACTCAAGACAGCACGTGAAGGAGATCTGAACACAGTTGTCAGTGTCAGGCACTGGCATCGACGTCAGACAAGGCGGCCAACGCCAACCTTCCACTCGAGGTTTGGTCCTGGCATCAGTAACTCTGTGATCTTCCTCTCCTTTCCAAACCATGATGTCAAGTAAACGTGTGCACTACCAGAATGCAGAAGACACTGGAGACCCTTACTAAGCGTCCACTGTGTCAAATGTGCCACAAAAACGCCCACCAAAATGGCAAAGAGCAAGACACGGGGCACACCATGTGCCGTCCCGGACAGAGTGGCCGGGACTCTCCCACGTTGCTCCTGGTTACAGAAATCGGCACCCCCAGTTTGGAACCGGTTCGCCAGCGTGTGCTGAAGCTACACGTGCAAACCTCAGGACCCGCACCCTGTTCTGCTCTTAGACACCCACCCAATGGGATGCTGACGACAGCACCACGTGTCCTAACTCCAACCGACAGCTGAGGGCACAGGGACATATTTACACCATCCAACGGCAGATGAACAGACTATTGCTACGAGCAACATGGATGGGTCTCACCAAAGTAATATGCAGAGAAAAAAGCCAGATGAGAGCAGACATTCCGTGAGAGTCCGCTTAGATGACGTCCAAAACCAGACAGAAAGAATCCACGCGTGGGAGTGAGTGTGAGGTGCACAGGCTTCTGGGAGGCTGACGCACGCTCATCTTCATCTGAGGACAGGGGCACATTTACTTTGTAAAATTCACCAAGCTGCAAATGACTGTGTGCTTTTCTTTACATACAATTTATTTTTAACAAAAATCAAACAGGCACCTGGTCTCTCTGGGGTGGCCCCAGCCTGCCAAGCAGGACCGGGTGCCAGGGCTGCACCTGGTCCTTACGCGCACCCCCTACTTCTGTCTCCAGCATCCGGCGCAATCCGAGCCGTGCAAAGATGGAAATGCACGGGCCACGGCCCATGCAGATGTGCCCCCCAGAGACCTGCCCGGGCTCACGCAGCCTCCCCACGTACTGCAGAAGAGCGTTCTCACCCAGCACCACGGGGCATGCCCAGCCCCTCCTGCCATCCAGTAAGAATCATCTCAGCAGAGGGTGAGTACACACAAGGATGGGCTGGACGCACTTGCTACACATTAGAAACCTAACTCAAATCAGAGTATCAGCATCAAAAAGGTACATCATCATTAAGAATGACCAGATGACAGGAGAAATCCATCCTGCCCGACCACAAGAAAAACCTTTTTAAAGGCCAAGAAAGGGACCGACTGCTGCAGATGCTGACGGAACTCAGCCTCTATTGGCCTTCACCAACACCTACCCTTTCTCAGCCTCAGTGTTAACTAACTCCCCCCAGAGGGGTGACAAGTATTAACTAAAAATGAACACACAGTGCAGGGCCGACCATGGTAACAAAAAACTCAGCTCTCTGCACTTTTCAGAGGACAGAGCCCACACCACGCAGATGGTCCCAGGCCCAGCAACAAGACCTGGCTAAGCCATCTTCCCCAGAAACAGTGCAGTCTTCATTTTGGCTCAAGCTCATCAGCTTTTCTTTCAGATCAATTTAATCACAGAGGAAAAGCACCCAGCACCCGTCCTCCCTCATGACCAGCCGTGCCAGGGTGGCAGTGACCAAGCCCAGCCACGGCACGGCAGCCCTAGGGCACAGCCCCACACACTGCCAACGCGCCCCGAAACCGCCAGGCAACTCTGGTCCCAGCCTCCTGCACGGTCTGCAGCCTCCCCAGGCCACGTCAACCAAGCCCATGCTGCGCTCACTGGAGCACGTCCTCCCAAACCACCACCTGGTACCGCTTGCATGTTGGAATTGTTAGTAAATTACAAAAGCAATACCTACACTATTTTAATTGTTAAGGATCTAAGAGGCATTTTACACAGGTTTTCTTATTTTTTAAAAGGCAGCAGCTAAAAATTTCACATCAGTGGAACAGTATTTTTTTTAAAAAAGCATGTGATCAATTCACCAGGCAGAAGCCAATCCATCAAACCAGAACAGAGGACTCCGTCTGTGGTCTGTGGTCCAGGGCCGTCAGGCTTAATCCTGAGAGGGCGCAGGGAGTGGTGAATGTAAAATGCAGATTCCTGAGCTCCGTCTTACACCTGCTTTGAAGGAGACTGACGTCTGGCGTGGGGAGGGCAGGAAGACACATTCATTCACCTGAGTTTCCCGTGGGGCACGTACTCCGTGGCGCCTCCTCCCTAGGCTGACAGCTGCCCGCCATGAAAAACCCTCCACCAGCCTTCACAAGGCCTGTTCCCAAATACAAAAGAGGCCAGAATGAAAACATGGACCCTTCGGGCCAGCCGACCTCAGGTCCATCAAGTAAGGCAAGAAAACTACTCACTCTGCAGCCACAGCCCCCGGGTAGCATCAGCCCCAGCTATGAAGTGAGGGTGAAGTTCGAGAGTGATTAAGAAAAACACCAAAATAACAATGCTATCCACTGGCAGCTGCTAGGAATCAGACCCCCACCCACTAGTGTGGGGAGCCATCTCGTCTTCTGGGAGACATTTAGAGGAGAGGTAAAGGCTGCACAAATGTACATGCCCTTGGACTCTGCAATTCTGCTTCTAGACCATTTTAAACTTTACTAAAGAATTAAAAAACCTAACTAAACAGACACACGCACAATATTCCTGACCAGGAAGGCTGAGGGGTACAAAGGTGTCAATTCTCCCCAAGGGCAATTTATAAACAAATGCACTCAATCAACAACATCCCGCCGGAATTTTAAAAGTAGAATGTGAAAAACTGATGGTAAAGTTCATGAAAAAGCAAAGAAAAAATTGTAAGTACAAGAGAAAAACCCTCCAAGCTATCAAAACATACCATAAAGCTACAGGAATTCAAGTGGAGTGACACTAGAAAAGATACCAACAACAGATCAATGAATAAGAAACCCTAAAAACCACCCGGACCTTTTCCCATGTGCGTGTGCACACACGCCAGGTACCTGACCCACTGTGGGCACACAGACATGCACACACATGCAAGCAAACGTGCACACAGACACGCAGGGTTCCTCTCCAGGCATCTGCTGTTCTGCACCCTGTTCTTTCATGTAGTTTTGTACTTTTTTTAGACAATGAGAGGCAGTGCTTCCCTAGGGTATCACCATCCCAACGTAAATTTGAAGTCAAGGGACAGGCAGTTAGAACTCCTGTGGAAGGAGGGATGTTGCCACACTGAGTAGGGACAGTGTGGCTCTGCCCTGGCCTCGCCCCCTGCCCTCTGAGCTTCCCACTCAGCCCCATTACCGCTCTCAAATCTCCCTCCCTGAACACAAGCTCTGCTTCACGTTGTAGGTGCCTCCTCCCTGCCTTACACTGTTCTTAACATGCCTTGCAGCGTCACTTCCCACACAAAACCTTCCCATCGTACGCAGGCAGATCTGTCCATCTTTGTGGCTGCGGGCAAATGCCTTGCTAAGGAAACCTCTGTTAAGGTAAGCTTGGCGCGGTACAGGATGGACTGCACACAACTGCGACAGGAGAAGGGTCGCGTGAGGCACGTCACAGCAGCCGTCCTCGCGATGACCCGGGCATGGTGGGTAGAGAATGGGCTGTGACCACGGGCATGGTCACAGTCAAGGCATCCAATAGGCACCTGGGGTTTCCAAGAGGAGGGCTCAGCACCACGAGCTGACTGAAGGACGGGAGGCAACAAAGAAAGGGAGCCGGACATCTGTCCTCACATGAGACCACACGCATGTGTATCATGGGGGCCTTGCAGCTGAGCGAGGCTCAGACATCAGGGATCCCACAACCACAAACATGCTAAGCAGAAAGAACACACAAATTAAGCTGTTCATTAAAATTCTCCTGGCAAAAAAAAGGCAAGGCTAGGAGCAAGCCTGAATTTCCTGGCCTCCAAATCTATACTCCATGTAAGCAGCAGCTTCCTGACCAGACAGACACTCCCCACGTGCCCCTCTGGGGCCCAGGGCTGCCCACGAGCACACCCACTGCGCCCTGGCTACCAAGGCAGACGTGGCACAGTGATGCTCCACTGGGTATCCCGGGTTACTGGTTACTTCGGCCAAGCAGAGCCTGAATTTGCCACCAGAGAAAGGAGGCTCCATAAACAGCACCTCAGACAGAAAGAAAGCAGTAAAGTATGTAACCCTTTCCCCAATCCACCACATCACCTATAGACTGGAAGTGAGGGGTTACTAAATTTTATGTTTGCAGCATCACTTCAATAAAAATTTTTTAATGGTTTCTACAACATACCTTTAAAAAGCTTTCGTGTTTGATTACGGTAAGTATTCAAGGAACGAGATGTCTGCTTATCAGAGACAATTCCTAACGGAAGACAGCTGCCTTGAGTGTTGTCTGAGTGTCACCAAGCCCGCAGCCAGGGGCTGTGCTCGGGGTAAGGGGGCCATCACCTACGGCTGTCCAGGAAAGACTGCAGCCAAGGCTGCCCCCACATGACCACGTGTGCACACATCCAAACGTCTGTTCCGTTTCCCTGGAACAGACACCCACGATCCGTGTCAGAATCGGCAGAGCCTGAAGGCCATAAGGAAGAGCCCGTGTCACAGACAGCTCAGAGTGTCGTCACAGACAGCTCAGAGTGTCACCGCAGCAGCTCCCCACAGCAGTGCTACCTCCACCACCGAGGCCCCACCAGGTTACACGTATTCTTTCATGGAACCATTCACTGTTCCCCACCTTTTTTTACAGACAAAAGCTACCAAAGCCGATAAAACACTATGAAAATATTGAGAATCAATTTGTCAAGGATGAACAAACAAGCAAAAAAAATAACAACTGGGTTCTGAAAGGAGTAATTAAAGCAAAGCAAAAGACACAATGAAGATCACATGCTGAGTCTAAATACTTTTAAATTAAGGGAGAAATGACTGAGTTTCAACATATACATAACGAAATCAATTCATAATAAGAAAATCCCCTCCTGATTGCCGTGCCTACAAAATAATGAGGCTTTCCCAAAGCACGCACGTGACTGGGACCGCAGCAATACAGGGACCACCGTCGCCACAGCTCCTCTGGTCCCTGCGGTAGGACCGCTGTCACGTGCCTCTACCACAGGCAGGTGTGGTGCGCGGTGAGCTGCCTGCCCCTCCTCCAGGCATGGCAGATCCCTTACTACACTGGTGCAACACCCTGGCCTAAAGCCAAGCAGAACAGGCCTCACACCCCTACAAGGCTCATGGTTAAGTAACAGTACATTCCCCAGTGACAGGGCTCCCACGCCAGTCAGAGTCCCAGCACGTGGACAAGGTTCTGCACAACCGCCTGTCTCACTGGAGCAAGGAAGGGTCTGGTTTTCTGCTCTGACAGCGGAGAGATGGTGCCCGGCAGTTAAAGTTTGCAAAGCGCTAGGGCTCAGGCCAGGCCACACGCAAGGAGAACAAAGCTGACAACTCCACTTTTAATCTGTCATTCGAGGTTTCTTCTCCTAATTTATATGCAAATATACTGTCTGTCTCTACACAGAAACACAGAAGTGTAGCTTCTGACTGCTTGCGGACACCTATGGCAAGCATGCAGCAAAAAACCACAACTGGTATTTCCAGAAGAGGCAGAAATCCAGCACAACGATGCCGGGCCTGCCTTACTTAGGAGAAACGGGAAAGTTTTCCCATCCTTCCTCTCATGGCCACACTGTTCCTACACGAGTGGGACAGAAAAAGCGCCCTCCCCTCCCTGCTCCACTGCCAGCAAGCGCCAAACCTAGCCGGCCTCCGTGGGGTAAACAACGGCCACGGGGGAGAGTGCACCATGACAGACAGCTGAGACAGAGAAGCCCGTCCCAGCAGCACCTTCCACAGCACCCCTCCAGGGAAGCATGAGCACCTCCCCCATCGCCCAGCGAGACGGGTCTCCCGGGGCTGCACCCTGTGCTCCTCCTAGCCCCACATTCCAAGTGCTCTGTGTCCTCACCACTTGGAACTCAGCACACAGGCTCAGAAGAGCCAAGCCCAGGCTTGGGCTCCTCGTCCAGCACCTTACTTGACTAGCTCCCAGGTCTTGGTGGCCAGGTGCAGGACCCAGAGATCCTTGTAGTGGTAGAACTGCTCTCCGTTGGGAGAAGCAAACTCCCCTCCGAAGACCCACAGCTGTCCACCACCTTGAGGCACCACCACCGCCTGTCAAGAGAAAAGACAAGGTCAGGGCGCAGCCACAGAGCAGAGAGGCCGGCTCCACAGGTGACCAGCAGTGGTGGCACCACCAAGTCCAGCTCTCCGCCGGCCCCACACTCAGCCATCCGCTCCTCCTGCCTCTGACGGGAAGATCCCTGACAAGGCTGCCGTACAGCTCACTGTCCTGCGTCAAAAGTCCAATAAACTTTCCTGCATTCCTAGGCCACAAAATAAACATCCACTTACATTTGGACAATACATCCCATTAAAATGGACACTTACTTCAAAAACTAACATCCATATCACACAACCTGACAGTGTCTTCTTTCCATTAGCATCATAACAAAGCTGCCCACCTGCCCTCATGAGTCCCTTCCTAGCCGTTAAGTACTGTCCACCTAAACTACCCACAAATAGAACATACACGCAGTAGGGAGCATGCATATGGCACTAACGCTTGCTTTTAAAACACTTAAGCAGAGCAGTAGCGGCAAAGGAAGGCAGTGGCATCAACGCCCCCTGGGCCAACGGCAGGAACTCTCGCTGTCCTCAACCAGCCAGCAGAAGCCGGACAGAGAGCGCAGCCCTGACCGGAAGCTGCCGACCACCCAGCCCAGGATGTCAAGTCAGAAACGAGGGTATCCATGATCAGCAGATTCCACCAAGCGCTCCGGGCAGGGGGCCCCTTGTGGCCCACCCCCTCTCAGGACCCCAGGAGTCTCCAGGAGATGGCACATGCCTGCCCATGGAAAGGAGACTGTCCTAAGTTAAAGAGGCAAATTGCAAACCTTGCAGCAACCAAAACACAACAAAGGAAAAAGAGGGATTGCTAATAAGTCAACAAAGAAATAAAAATGGGATATTAAAATCCAAAAGAAGGCAGGAAAAAAGAGAAAATGCAGTACAGTTGGGACAAACAGAGCAATATCAAAAACATTACTGATGGCCATGGCAACAATTACATTAAATGCAGGGGAATAACACCAATTCAAAAGCAAAGACTGCCAAAATAGATACAAATAAGACTCAACCACAGCACTGCTTACAATAAATGCACTTTAAATACAAAGACACTGGTGGGTTAAGAGGAAAAGACATACCAGTGAACATTAACCCTGAGAAATCGGGGGTGGCTATGCTAACAGCAGACAAAGGAAACGTCAGAACAAGGAAGGTTACCAGGGACGAGTCGGCAGGATCTGGAAAATCTGAACGCCATCAACCCCTCCTAACCCAGTGAGGACACACGACAGCCAGCAAACGTACATTCTTTCCAAACACACAGAGAACATGCACCAGGACAGAGCACGTTAGGCTGTAATTCTCGAACTCAAAAGGATTAGATTAGAAATGAATAACAAAAAGATACTTGGGAAATCCCTAAGTATCCTCGTGAATATGCTGAGGCGGACGGGAACTCCACTGTCACTTTTTTAACCATCTTCATCTTTCTTCTTTCTCACCATTTCTTGTGAGAATATGCATTTCATTTCAAGTGAGTTTTACTTAGCTATTACTTTGGGGAAAACAAACCACCGGTAAACTGAGAGTCCCTCACACCGTCACGTCCTCCTCCCCCACCCCCACGGGCCTGCTGGCAGCTAGCGCCCGTGTCCTCAACAAGCCACGCACTGTCCCCGGCTCAGGCTCCCCATCCTCCCGGGAGACGGTGCACTGACAGAAAACCGCTGAAGCCCCTTCTCTGTCACGCAGGCAAGAGCAAATAGGACCCTTTACTTCACTGGGCTCATTCTTTTCAGAAAAAGCCGTCTGAACTCTCAAATCACACACTAAAATTTCACTCCTCCAAAATTCCGGATCTTTTCTTTCTCTTCTCCTTTTTCCTAACTTATTACAGGGTAGGTAAAGAACGTGATTTCTGGCATTGTACTCATTAAACCAGTGCACAGTGAAGAAACCTGTTTATGTCCCATAGTTACAGTAGGATTTGAGCTGCAATGACCTATAGGCAAAAGACTTTGCAACCCATCTCTGTCTTGCACCTCTCTGGTTCACTGTGAAAGGCGTCACGTAAACAGCAAGATGACCTTGAACACGCGGAGATCATCACCCAGACTAGACTAGCATCCACGTGAGTGAGAGCTGCTGAGCACCCTCCGAAATAACTGAAGTTAAAACTGAAGTTAAAACTGCAAAGCCTGGCCGGGCGTGGTGGCTCACACCTATAATCCCAGCACTCTGGGAGGCTGAGGCAGGCGGATCGCTCAAGGTCAGGAGTTCAAAATCAGCCTGAGCAAGAGCGAGATCCCATCTCTATTAAAAAAGTAGAAAGAAATTAATTGGTCAACTAAAAATATATAGAAAAAATTAGGCGGGCATGGTGGCGCATGCCTATAGTCCCAGCTACTCGGGAGGCTGAGGCAGAAGGATTGCTTGAGCCCAGGAGTCTGAGGTTGCTGTGAGCCAGACTGATGCCACGGCACTCTAGCCCGGGCAACAGAGTGAGACTCCGTCTCAAAAAAAAAAAAAAATTGCAAAGCCTGTCATGACTTGATTTTTCAAGAATGCAGTAATAGTGATTAAAACAGATAAGAAACTAACACGAAAGCAGCCCAGAGCCTGCCTGGCAGGGGGTGCAGGGAAGAGGCGTGATGCCACACCAGGACACCAGCACCTGTTGGGCCCCGTGAGCCTGAGAGGCATCGGGAGAGCTGCTGATGCTGAGTGCTCACTTCAGGACAGGGTCTGGCTCTCAGCCTGCAGGCCCAAAACAGACTGTCCATTCCCAAGAACCAGAGCAGGTTCGAGTGGACAGACTCAAACTTACCAAGATTATCTGCTTATTAAAATCCAAGATCAGATTTTTAAACCAGAAAGTGAATTCCTTTATTGCATCCGACGAGCCCGTCCACACCCGGTGTTCCTGCCTCTGCATAAGACATTCACGAGGCTGGAGCAGGTGGGCTCTCCCCTCAAGCCCCGCTTCAGACCAGTAGCTACTTCTAAGCAAAGAATCAGAAAACTGGGAGCCCGGTACCGTGGAGGACTGTCTTATCCACACTACACTGGTCTGATACAGTGATCCTTCTCCACGCTGGAAAGGCAGGCACTTGTTCAAATTGTATTCTGAGTGAGCCCCACTGTTCCAAGCAGAGAGTTATAACAATGAACAGAGACAGACGCCCATCTCCACAGAGCTTGCAGAGTATCTAAGACCAGGGATACTTCCCTGCCGAGAATACAACGGCTCTGACAATGCTCTCCTTGTGAGAGAAACCAGCCAACACCGGGCCAACTTAGAGCTACTTCTTCATTATCCCGGCTGCGACCTGTTTCACTCTAAAGCAGTCATCTGACTTCCACCACTTACACCTTCCCTGAACACCTGCTCTCTCACTTTCACCAGCTAGTCCGCATCTCAGGCCAGTGGGTCCTCCCACTCGCATGGGGAGCAAGCACCGCGCCAAGGGACTGTTCCGTGCCAGGTACGACACAAGTATTTTTACACGGAGTGTGTCATATGATCTTCACACCACCTGGGGCGGCAGGTGTTTCACAGTGGAAATAGACACGTGAAGATTCATAAGGAGCCCCGGTGAGAAAACGGCAGGCTCAGGCCCAGCCTCTCTGCACCAGGCGACCTGTCACTCATATACTCTGACAGTGTCTGTGTGACTCTCACATGGGAACAGGAAGGCTGACAGTAAGCACTGGCGTTACCTGGTGGGCGCAGCGCCTGGGGGGTGGATTGGGGATGTCTACTTTAGACCAGCTGTCCTTTCTGATGTTGTAGATGTAGAGCTCGTTATACAAAAAAGTCTGCAGGGAGGAAGAGGAATTTCAGTGTTATAAACAGTATGGCTCCAGGCAGGTGACAGTAAGTTTCAAGAATGATCTTAATCGTTAGAATTCCCTGAGAAACTTGAATCCTAAAGCAATATAAATCGTAGCAATGCAGGGAGGCCACATGGCTGGTCCCCTGGGATCTTTTGGGATGACAATATAATGAGAAGGACCAAATGTCCACCATGCCCGTAATCACTGTAATGCTGAGATTTGTCATTCTCCTAACTCAAGCCCAGTTGTCAAATGCATGAAATTCTGAGAGGAAGATGGACTACGAAGTCGTCTGACTGACAGGGCTGCTGGTAGGCTGGAGGGACGATGAGCTCACGCTTTTCAACTGTTTCACGGGCAACTCTGAAACACAGGTCTTTCTGACCTGCTCAAAGACAAAAGCCAGCCCTACAATTTCTTGCACTTTCCCTGTCCAGGACAACTCTGAAAGTTGTGCGTGTGAAATGCAAAAGCCCACGGAGGGGAAGAACAGCATGCACGATCAACTGCGACCAGGGGGCCTGGCTGACCCTAGCGGGTGGTGACAGGAGCAGCCGTGCGGCGAGGCTGTGAGTTAAGGACACGAGGACCTCCTGCATGACTGATGCACACACAGTCGCTCCAGGGCCTGGACCGCCCTGGTGACCTGTGAAGTACATCTCACATCAGGCCCTGTGGGTCAGGAGCAAGATACGGGAGCCGGAGTGAAAGGACCAATTCGGATTTGATGTCACTGCTGTGAGCTCATTTTATTCCAAATGATGCCCATGATAATTTGGGAGGATAAGAAAAAAAATATATACTTTACTTTTTGGCCATTGAAATATTCACCTCCGAAAAGGATTAATTCATCTTTCTCAGGATGTGCAGAGAGGGAGGCATTTAACCTACGAGAGACGTAAGCAGACATAAGCACTGCACCCACTGGGTGTGAATATACCCATCCCCTGCTCCCTCCTCCCACCTGCCCGACACCCGATGAACGTTACTACTATGTGTGCACATAAGTGTTGGTCAGTTAATACCAGTTTGATGCTGAGTACATGTGGGGCTTGCTTTTCCATTACTGTGATACTTCACTTAGTAGAATGGGCTCTAGCTCTATCCAGGATAATACAAGAGGGGTTAGATCACCATTGTTTTTTGTGGCAGAGTAGAACTCCATGGTATACATGTATCACATTTTATTAATCCACTCAACATATTGATGGGCACTTGAGTTGTTTCCACATCTTTGCAATTGTGAATTGTACTGCTATAAACATTCAAGTACAGATGTCTTTTTTAGCAAGGCACTGTATCATTGCTAGGTTTCTTACTGGATGTGTCTTCCCTCCACTCTATGAACAGCAAATAGAAGAATTCTAGAGCCCCACCTCAAATTATAAAACGATTAAAACTCAGAAACTGAGAGGACAAGAGTTGATGCAGAG
>CAUYRT010032654.1:0-53905 GCA_963574885.1 Lepilemur ruficaudatus | reverse complement strand
TCATTAGTCACTTGGTCCTTCACTTTTCAGGAGATAGTACCCTTCACTTCCATGTGTATATTGGCACTTCACACGTTCCATCCACTCACTGTATAGAAAGGCCTTGGAAAATCCACAGAAAAGTCAAGCCTCCCAGGTGCTCACTTCTACTGGGTGGAGCGCATTCCTCTGATCCCTCTTCAGCAAGTACTTACTGCTATGCTGTCTTGCACGGTGCAAAGATGAAATCACGTAATCAATTAAGAGAGATCACAAGAATG
Source organism: Lepilemur ruficaudatus (assembly GCA_963574885.1). Taxonomy (NCBI): domain Eukaryota; kingdom Metazoa; phylum Chordata; class Mammalia; order Primates; family Lepilemuridae; genus Lepilemur; species Lepilemur ruficaudatus. The sequence goes on along the minus strand of CAUYRT010032654.1, from coordinate 53,645 downwards.
TAGAGTACAGGCCAGGCGCAGTGGCTCATGCCTGTAATCCTAGCACTCTGGGAGGCTGAGGCAGGCGGATCGGTCAAGGTCAGGAGTTCAAAACCAGCCTGAGCAAGAGTGAGACCTCGTCTCTACTATAAATAGAAAGAAATTAATTGGACAACTAAAAATATATAGAAAAACTTAGCCAGGCATGGTGGCACATGCCTGTAGTACCAGCTACTCCGGAGGCTGAGGCAAGAGGATCGCTTGAGCCCAAGAGTTTGAGGTTGCTGTGAGCTAGGCTGATGCCACGGCACTCACTCTAGCCCAGGCAGCAGAGTGAGACTCTGTCTCAAAAAAAAAGAAAGAATGTAGAGTACAAGAACAATAAATAACTTTGAGAGATGGAGATATAAAGTGCTACAGGGCATTCTAGGAATGATAGAGTTATTTTGTCTTGGAGTATCAACGAAGGCGAGGCAGAAGAGGCTGCTTTTATCTGAGCCTTGGAAAAGGCCGAGGCTAGGACAAGCAAAAATGGGAGAGGGACATGGACAGGATACTACATCTCTACGTAAATGTTTTATGCAATTGAGAACAAACTAAATATGTGCAAAAATAAAATATGGGAAGTCCAGTATATACATGTTATATAAGAGGTTTGGTGTCCTGGTTAAAAGTTGGGATTCTGGATTCAGTTCATCTAGGTTAAGTCCCGGGTCTGATACTCACTAGCTGTGTGGTCTTGGGCAAGTTGCTTAACCTCTCTGTGCCTCTGCTTTATCTGTAATAGCTAATGCACATAAAATAGACAATGTTTGCACATGCCCCCTAGGGTGTAATGAGGATTACACGAGTTAATATATGTGAGTACGGGGTCTGGCACAGAGGACATTCTGGGTTAATAATTATAATAATATCATAAGGATGGTCCCACAAGAGCTTTAAAAAAAGCTTTGATGCTTTAAAGAAAGCATCAAAACCTGATTAAACCTCATCTTTTGATGCAACTTTGGACAATACATCTTCATTTTTTATGCATTCCTTAATCCTGTTTGTTTTCCCCCACATGTAGACACACAGTCAACAGGTGAGTGCAGCAAGCCTCTGATTGAACTGACGAAGCATTGCTTTTGGCATGCCTGATGGTTTCAGCTTTTGTTTCAATTAGATTAGAAGACTTACGCTTCCTCTTGCTAGATTCAGCCCCTTCATTTTTCTGTTTTCCACTCATGTTCCCAAAATAATAAATGCAACAAAACGGTCCAAAAGTTGAACACCAGGAAGCGTAGACAGTGGTGATGACAAACTGAACCACTAGCTGGCCAGCAATGCAAATGGCCAGCGGTTAGTGAGGTGAGGAGGTTGATATTTGCGGAGTCAGGACTGAGCAACAGTGCATGAGAGATGTCACGTGGGATATGATGAGCCCCCGTGGTTTAGGAATATAGGAAAAACACACAAAAGTGCAAATGTTTCAAGAGGTCAGTATCCCAAAGTCCAGGAGCATTTGTGCATAGGACTGGCGGGAAGAAATGCCTAAAGAATAAGAGATTCTTTCATGTGTTTGTTGGCCATTAGTCTGTCTTTTTTTGAAAAGTCTCTGTTCATGTCCTCTGCCCACTTTTTGATAGGTTGTTTGATTCTTTTTCTTTCTGATTTTCCTGAGTTCTATATAGATTCTAGTTATCAGCCCTTTGTCGGATGTGTAATATATAAATATTTTCTCCCGTTCTGTTGGTTGTCTGTTTGCTCTCATGATAGTATTGACTGATTTAACTGACCAACACTTAAGTGCACATACAGTAATAACATTCACTGGGTGTCAGGCAGGTGGGAGGGAGGAGGAGGGGATGGGTATATTCACACCTAATGGGTGCAGTGCTGGTCTGAGCCATACTGGGGCTTGGGCCAAAAGGAAAAATCAATGATACTGATCTTGTCTTTATTTAAAATTTTGAAGTTTGGTTCATCCTTTTTGGCATTAAAATTTATGATTTTTTTAAAAAATGCATTCAAATGCTATTTATTTAGATTATGGAACTTTTGGTACCCCCTTAAATTTTGCATGGAGGTGAACGCCTCTCTTCCCTCACCTATACCTGCCCCTGCTAGCGTGCAGGGTACCAACAGGGACGTATTTAAAAAGATGTCTTTGCAGTCACCCAGCATAAGCTCAAATCCTGGTCAGATCCACTTTCAGCCACATCCTGGATATGTTACTATGGACAATTTACTTCCCGTCTAACACTTGGTTTCTTTATCCATAAGAAAGTAATAAAGCCTAACTCATTTATTCATTCATCTACCAACAAATGTTTATTGAACACTTATTATGTGCTTGAGGCATAGGGGATACAACAGTTAACAAAACAAAGCAAAAAGTCTCTGCTCTTATGACATTTTCATTTTAGTTTAAAAGAGCAATGGCCAGTAAAAATAACATATGATAGTTAATACAGCATAGTTACAGTAAATGCTTAGAAGGAAAATAAACCAGGGTGCAGAGACAGAGTGGTGGCAGCGGAGAGGGAAGAGAAGTGGGACCAGCTTAGAGAAAGGATATGGAGAAGCAAGGAGATAATTATCTCTAAAGTGCGCAGCACAATGCCTGAAGCATCATAATGGCTTAATCAGCGGTTATGGTTTATGTTGCTCTGAGTAGGGAAAGGTGAGTTTGGAAAGACAGGTTGGGACTTTTGGGCATGGCTATGCTGCCACCTATGAAGCTCAAACTCTGGAATTCTGGGCAAATACAATACTAAGTGCGCAGACACAGCATCGAAGTCTTAATGACTGCCTCCTCCCCTGGTTCAGCTCCGGGAGCACGGAGGTCGCTGACCCTGAGGCCCAGAAAATGGAATAATCTGCAAAGTTCCACCCTATTCTCCCTCCACGGTGAGCACACTTGGGCTTCCGTCTATTGCTCAGAGAGAGAGCAGGGGAGAAAGACCACACGCCCACGAGCAGAACTGGAAAGCAGCCCCTCGGTAATCGGCATCCCAAAGTGAACCTGATTCATGTCCAGAGCAGCATCCAACCGTGGGCAGAAAACATCAGTGAAGCCGTTGCCCTTGGCCAGAACCGGAGGGGCTGCCCCACGCTCTGGACCGCGACAGACCCTGGTGCACGTCCACCCGCGGCTTCCCATGGGTCGGCTGATCCGGCCCGACCCGGCCCGCGTGGCCCTTCGCCAAGGCTCTGATGTGACCGTCTGGGCATTTCACCAGCTCATTTCATGGTGTTTGGATGCCAGGAAAGCAGCACGTAAAGAAGGAAAGAAAAGCTTCCTCTTCTTCATCTGGACTTCTAGTGCCTGTTAAAAACTAAGGAAAACGAAACTTAAGGAAATGAAACGCTGCGCAGGTTAGAAAGAGCAGGGCTTGGAAAGAGGTTTAAAAATCTCTCAAGGTTTATAAAACCTCCAGTGGATTATTAAGGAGCTAAAGAGTATGTGAGGGGACAACGGCTGAATGCAGCTTGGTCGCCTCCATAGACCATCGTAGGAGGATTCTGGCCGCCAGTCCCTCTGGAACCACTTCCAGTTTTCCAAATGAATCACAGCCTTTCAGCCCTTTAGATCTTTGCAGATGATATTTGGACCCTCCATCAAGTACTCTCTTCCCTCCTTTCTGCCTGCACTTTTCAATTCTTCAAAACTCAAAAGAGGTCACACCTATTCCAAGAAGGACTCATGACCAAGTCCAGTTAGATTCCCCTTCTATGGGTCTCTGGTGCACCACCTTTTGCATTCATTCTACTTATATTTCTTGAGTACCTACTACGTGCTGGGTGCTCTTTTAGATACTAGGAATACGTCAGTCAACCAACAAACCAGCTTCGTTCTATGGCATGGAGGTCAGTGAACACCTAAACAACTCATATACATCCAGTGGCTTTAAGTCCTTTGAAGAAAAGTTAAGAGAGTGGTGATAATGGGAGAATATGAGTAGCAATAATAAGAGAGCACAGTGAAGGATGGAGTTTTTAATATGAGATACACAGGCCTGGAGAAGGTGAGTAATTGTGCGAATATCTGCAGGAGGGGTATTGCAGGCCAGGACTGGTGTCACGCAGCTACCGTGGGCATGTGAGTGGTCAGGGCCAAGCTAGGAGGCCAGTGCGGGGGCTGAGCTAGGAAGAGGGTGACCACAGCTGAGAGCAGAGAGGAGCTAGGGCCAGACTGCCCGGAACCTTGGGAGGACTTCAGATTTTACTCTGAGTGAGATGAGAAGGCACTGAGGGGTTCAGAGCAGAGGAGTGACACGTTCTGACTTACACTTTTACGGGTTCTTCGCAACCTCTAGATGTAGACCAGACTGGATGGGATGAAGGTAAAAGCAGGAAAACCAGTTAGGAGGCTGTTCAAATAGTTCTGGGGAGAGATGGTGATGGTTTGGACCGAGGCAGTAACTGGGGGAGAGAGGGATGAGAAGCGATCAGATTCGTGTTGTATTTGAGGGTAAAACAGCATCATTTGCTGATAGTCTGTGAGGTGTAAGAGAAATTGAGGGGTCAAGGATGAATCCAAGGTTTAGCAGATTTTCAGTAGACACTGGCTCTCCCTCTATCCACCTGTCATGGCCCTTGACCTCCTGAATGGTGGTTGGGGATTCACCTGTCTCTGTTTCCTTTTTAACTATGGGCTCCATGAGGGGCAGGAGTTCTGTCTTGTTTGATTTCATCTATCCAGCATCTAGCACCTGAATATCCACCACTTAGCATCTAGTACTTGCTTGCATTAAGTGCACGAGAAGTATTTGAAGGAGGGAGGGAACAAGGGAGGGAAGGAGAGAGAAAGAGAGGAAGGGAAGAAAGGAGGGAGGGAGGAATTTTAGAAGGAATTAACCACAGACTTTCTACTTAGGAGTTTGAACTGGGAAAACCATCCTCAAGATTTCTGCTGGATTTGCTATCCAAAAGGAATCACTTCTCAATTATTCTGCCAAAAGAAACATTTCTGTCTCCAGTTTGTGGTCAGGAAGAATAATAAATGATGTACACTTTGTATAAAACGTATTACCTAACTTAACCCTCACACTAACTCTGTGAGGTGGTCTGGATGAGTAGGTGCTACTATCCCCATTTTACAAATGGGAAAATTGAGGCTCAAGAAACTTGAGCCAATCGCCAAAGGTCACAGCTAATAGGCGACAGAACTGTGACTCAAACTTAGGTCTTCTGACTCTGAACTCCATTCATTTTCCCCTACTAAGGTGGCTTGGTGTTAAGTAGACTTTGAGTGTAGAGGGAAATTTTCAAATATGGTTCAGACTAAAGGAAATGAGTTTAAATTCCTATGTCAGAAATTTCACCTAGATTTGAGAAAGAACTTTCCAAATAAATAGGACCATCTGATTTTCAGGGTGAATGTAATAGGTTCAAACTACAAGCTCAGCTTTGTGCGAGGAACTCAGGGCTGGGGGAGAGGAGTCCCTAGGTGTCTAAAACAAGATTATTGCCCTCAAGATTGTAACCCATGAAGTCACCCAACAAATGTAACTGAATGCCCACTGCATGCCAGTTGGGGAGGTCCATTGTACGTACACAAGATAAAGACACATTGAAGTGGGAAGTTATGTAGGTGCAGAGACCATTCTGAGAACTCACAGTCGAAGGCAGTACGACATGCAGGTTTCAGGTTCAGGTCCTGAAGTCAGACTTTCTGGGTTCAAATTCTGGTTGTGCCACTTGCAAGCTGTGGGACTTGAGACAAGTCACTTAACCTCTCTGGGCCTCATCTACACAACAGGAACAAAGGCAGTAACCACCTCGTAAGGTCTTTCTCATTATTAAATAAGAAGATGCACATAAGAAGTCAGCACAGAGTAAATCCTCAAACAAGGAAGGGAGGGGGACAAAGAGACAGAGATAGAGATAAACAGGAGGGACAGACAGAGAAACCGAGAACAAGAGGAGCTGAGAGAGATAGAGACAGAGCGTACGCTTTCTGGTAGGGAGCAGGATTTGAACAGAGCTCTGGGGATGGATCCAGGGGGAAGCAAAAGAGAGAGGAGAGAAGTCTGCTGGACGGGACCACCCAATCTCAAAGAAAAGAAACCACAGAAGGGCACCAGAAGCCCCTCCAGGTCCCAGGCTCCAGCCCGGCTGGGGAAAAGACCACGCCTGCAGTACTTCCTTCTAGAAAAAAATATGAACACGGACTTTGGGGCCTTATGAAACTGCTGGAAAGTTCCTTTATTTTTAGGTTGCAAATCTGCTAAGTGACTTCAGAAGGTGACTACATTTCAGTTCCATTAGCTCATCAGCAGTTTCTTAATGAGGCTAATTAGCCCCAAACAGCTCCCACCGCTGCAGGGCTCCGCCGAGAGCTTGGCTGTGTGGAAGGCAGCGATCCTGTGACCTCCGTCAGTGGCCAAGAGGCCTGGCTGCTGGGCCTCAACCTCATCAACGCTTGATGCTTAAAGACACTTCATAGTTAGGAGGGTTGGTGGTGGCGGTGGATCTCTGGAGCTACCAAGTGCAGAGGACCAGCTCTGTGGCCAGGATGGGGGCTGCCCTTCGTGAGGACTAAATCAAGTGGCAGGTGCCAACTCTTGGTCGGAAAGAAGCACCCACAGGAAATGTAACTCGGGAAGTTTAAGGTGTCTATGAGAGATTCCCTCAGTACCCACACTCGCTGACACCAGGACACGAAATAAATTTTTACTTAAACTCACATTTAGTGATACCAAGCAAGAGACCTAAACTAGCAGTGATTTTCTGGAATGCTATTTTTCTCAATTATAAAACTGGGCAGGTAGCCATGACTGCTAGTGCCTTATTTCTTTAGCATTCTTTTTACGGACCTCGGAATGACATGTCACAGCCTCTTTCCTGCCCCATGAGTGGACTGTACTAGGAGGTCCTTGGGGTAGGGTCCTTACCTTGAGTGGCTAGAACAATAGCCATATCAACACGTGGCATTTATCACCAGGGACTTTATTACATGCTTTATCTGCATCATCTTAGTTAAGCTCTCAACACTGTGAGCAGTGAGCGTTGTTCTCCCTGGTTTGCAGGTGAGGACACTAAGTCTCTGTAAAGGGTAAGAAGTGAGCCAAAGGTCTCACAGTTTGTCAGTGGCAGAGGCACCACTGGAATCCAGGCCTTTCTGGAGCCAACGCTGCTGGCTTTGCTGTTGCACACCTGCCCACAAAGGAAAGGGACACATCGCTTGTGACTTCTGTGTCCAGAAAACCATCATCACAAAATCAGGTGCCCCGAGTAGGAACCAGTCCCTCCTTCAGGGGACAATGAAGACTTCTAGTCTCAGCTCACACTTCCCAGGTGACCCACAGCCAGTCACTCTGCCTCCCTGAGCCCCGTTTCCTCAAGTGCTAAAAGAAGAGTTGGTTTAGAAAGAGTTCTTAAACCTCCTTCCAGCTCTCACATTATATCATCTGTGATGTGCTGAAATAATGGAAGCAAATAAAATATATTTAACTAAAAGAAAAAGAGCCAGATGCTAATTTCGGCAGCTGTCAGTTTTGTAAGTCTTTCAAAGAAAAATGATTTTTATTTTAGTGCTGAAACTTAAAAAAAAAACAACTTAGTCTAATTTACTTCCTTTCTTCTTTGAATGGGTTCTCAATTCATGAGGTAGGATAAGGATTACAATTCTGTTTTGACAGTTAAATGAACTGAAGCTCAGAGAGTTTAAGTGACTCACCTAGGATCACATAGCAATTCAACAGCAGAGGACTAACAAGAGCTGACGGTATCACTTGCCGGACCATTCTGGACTAAGTTACAGCAGAAGCCTTGTCACAGTTACACTTGGTAAACACGTACATGGCATGAAGGCTCTTGGATGAGGATACTGGTAGCAGTGAAAATGATAGTGAAAGCAGTGCTGGGCTGTGTAGACCGTGCTGGGCCGTGTAGACCATGCTGGGCCGTGTAGACCGTGCTGGGCATGGAATCAAGTTGAGTTAAAATCCCAGCTCTGCCACTCACTAAGTCCACCCTCTTGGGCCAATCCTAGGACTACATTTGTCTTCATACAGTAGTTCCCTTCCCACATTCCCTTAACCACTCTCTGACTCAGTTTCCTCATCTGTAAACTGGGTGTGGGATAAATATTTCAGGCCTGTGATCTCTGTCTCAACTACTCAACCCTGCTATGAAAGCAGCCACAGATACTGTGTAAACCAATGGGTGTGGCTGTGTTCAAATGAAACTTCATTTCAAAAACAGGTGGGGTACCATAGTCTGCTGGCTTCTAGTTGAGGGAAAAGCAGCCCTGCTTGGTAATTCCGTAATAACCTCCCTCATCTACAGTGCATTTCCACACATTCCTCCCATCCACCCTGTAAGCAGGTAAGATTCTTTCCAAGAACAAGTTTGGAAACCAAGCCCCGACACAGTTAAAGGGCTTGGAAAGATCAATGATGTATCAGGGTAGACTAATGGCTGCAACAAACATCTCCCATATTTCAGTGGTTCACCACAAGAAAGGTTTATTCCCTGCTCATCCACACTTAGCCCAGTGTGGAATGACAGGCCCTGGGTGGGAGGGAGGACTCTGGCCCATGCAGTCATTCAGGGACCAAGTTCCTTCCATCGAGAGCAGTGAGTCAGTCTTCTCGTGCCGTGAAACCCCCTTGACAGCCTAGTGTGGCTTACGGACCCTTCTCTGAAAATGTTTGTAAAGGAATAAAATGAAATACATAGTATTACAAAGGAAACCAAATCTGAAATCATTATCAAAATATTAAAATATAAGGAACACATTTGTAATACAGTAATATGTATGCTGCTTTATTAGTGCATCATAAAACAAGGTCTTGCAGCCACTCTGGTAGCTACCGTAATCACAATGTAGTGATGAGCTAAAATAATATTTTGAGATAGTGATGTAACAACTATAGGTAATATGAAAATATCTCTGATTTGTCTTAGAAAAGAATTCACAAATACCAAGAATTCATAGTTGGTGCTTGCATTTATAATTGGAAAAATGCTAACTTTCAATTAGTGGTTAGTGACAATAAAGGGGTCATTTTCCCACTCTCTCAAGTTCCAGCAGCCACAGACCTCTTGAGGATCCAAGGATCCTAAGACCTTAAACAGAACCCCTGCTCCATTACCTAGGCCAGGCCTCAGAACTCCCCACTGGATTCTCTGCCATGAGCCCAGGTGGCAGGTCTCTGGGGTGGTGTAGGGGCTCAACCCAGAAGAGGGTCACACGGCTTCACCTGCAGCCCACCCCCAGGTCCTAAGCCACAGGACTCTACCAATCCATGGTGAGGGGCAGGGAGGGGCCTGTTGCATGAACTTTATCTGTGTACCAGGAAGGAGAGAACTGCATTACAATGAGCCCCAGAAGTCTTTCTCACACTGGTGGAGGCAGCATTTGAACCCTGACTTTCAGATGACTGATCAGTGCTTTTTTCACCAATCCAACTCAGTAATTTGACACACAACCCAAACCATCTCCTTTTCATTAGTCCAGGACTTTACATCAGCACTTTTGACAGTTGGGCAGGATGATTCTTTGTTGTGAAGCGTTTTTATTTGTGCCATAAGAAGTTCATCCCTGGCCTCTACTCTCTAAATGCCGGTAGCCTCCACCAGTTACAGTGGCCAAAATTTGTCTCCAGATACTGCCAAGTGTCCCCAGGCAGGAACCAGAGATTGGATTGCCCCTCGCTGAGAACCACTGCTGTAGTCTCTTTACCTAATCGTGAGAGTACTGTCTCTGGGATGTTCACAGCAACTCAGACAGAAGAGCCAACAAGACCCCACAAGTTATGTTTACAATACACGATCCTTTTAAAATGGAAAGACTAGGATGTTTCAGTCTATCTTTCCCTGAACTCCACTCTTGTACCTTGGGCTGGATGTGTAAGAGGGACGTGGGCGAAATGTGGGCCAGCCACGCAGTGATGTGAAACTCACTTGGTCCAGGCAACTCAGCAATAAAGGTAGTCAAACTTACTATGAACAGACGGCTATAAGATGTTTCTGCTATAACTGCAAGTCAACTGCATATTGACTCAGAAGACCTGGTTCTTCCAGCCACATGACCTTGATTAAATTGCATAGTCCAGATAATACTAAAGGTCAGTTCCACTGAACATGAGAGCCAGAGAAACCTAGTTTCACAAAACATGAAAAAGTGTTCAGAGAGAGGGGTTTCTCTTTGACGGTTATATGTATTACCAAACATACTTTAAACAAAAGTAAGCAGGGTTCCTTACTGCAGGACTTATCAGAGCCTTTAAGGTGCCATGTACTTTTTTCTAAGTAAGGGACATAGCATGTAGCATTTCCCACTCTTCCTTTTCTTCATAGAGTATCTCCAGGGACTGATGTGCTCCCCAAATGCACTTTCTGTAAAATGCTTCTAGAGTCTCTCTAGGCCTCAGTTTCTTCACACTCACATTGGGGCAGACCTATCTGCCTTGCAGACTTCCAGAGCTATTGGGAAAAAAATTTAGACACTTGAGAAAGTGCTTTGTAAACTCTAAAGAGTTATAAAAGTTTAAGAGGTCATTATTAATGCATACTTATTAATAATTTACCACTAATAAAATTGTCCCTGACTTACTTAGATGTTGGGTTGATGAATGTGATCACTGAAGTAACCGAGGTCCCGAGAGGTTAAGGTCTTGCCCAAGGTCACACAGCTAGCAATGGAGTCACAGCACAGATTAATTACGATGACAAACATGGAAGCACGCTGAGCTCCGAGAGAGCACCGCCTGCATCGTCAGCCGCTCCTGTTGTTAGGATGGTCTGATTTCCGCTGCAGTGGGAAGCAAGGCAGCAGGAAGTCAAATGGTGGCATAAACCACCCGAGAGTTCGGGAACAATGAGGAGAGAGTGCTGGACTTAGGATCAGGGCTGGGCCTGAGCACTTCCGCAAGCAACGTGACTTTTATACCTTTGTTCTCCTATTTGCAAAATGGGGATTTGACGTCACACCTGTTTTCTAGAGTTGTTGGACAAATCGGTATGTTCCGTGGGATGTCAGGATGATAGCGTGGGAGTGGAGGCCATTCAGAGGCCATTCTCTGTCATCTTGCAATTGCTCGCAGCTTTATGGAGAATGCACTAAGCCTGCAAGTCTCTGATGGGCAAGTCCCTTTGCAGAGGGCAAGAGAAGCAGGTGGAATGATCCCAGACCTCCAGGTGAAATGTGTAAATAGCATGCAAAATAACATGGACCTGACAGTGACTCAAAGCATAGAGAGTTACTGGAGTTTTGAGTAGGGCCTAGTAACCTGGAAGGAGGGGGAGCATGCACTGACCACCTCTCATTTCACATGTAGGTATAGGCGTGGCCCCTCACGTGCCTCTGACCCTCGCCACAGTAGCCTGGGTGAGTGTCTGGGTATGGGCCAGGCCAGAGCCTGATGGAAGCCAGTGGGTTCATGCCAAGACTGCAGCACTAACATCTCCCACATAAGAATGCCCATTATGAGTGTGCAGTAACGAAGCTCCACGTTCTGATACAATGGCACAATTATGTCTCTGCGTTGATGCAGTGCTTTATGGTTTTGAAGTATTTTACAGCCATTAATGACCTGGACTGTGGATGTGCCAGACACCATCACTAGACAAGGCTGCTTCCTTCAGAGCACAGTGCTCTGGTTCCTCGCCCAGTGGTGCAATTTTTAGTCTGTGAGTCTCTTCTATTACCTGATTTAGTTTAAGTGAAATATTAATGCTGATTGAATATTTTAAAATAAATAAATAAACTATGCATGTTTATTTCTAAACAGCCCCAGAAGTGAATTTAAGGTGCACCTATTATGATCGTTCTTTTAGTTGAGAATGGGGAGATGGCTAAGCAGGGTCCCCTCATCCCGATGGCTCTCACTGGTCCTCTGAGAGCACTGTCAGGAGGACTGCACTGAGCTACCTTTCCTTGCACTCAAGCCATAGACAAGTGGTTAGCCTGGGAGCAGGTGGGACTCAGGACAGCATCAGGAAGGGATATCCATGCCCAAAGACAGGCCTCCTTAGGCAAAGGAAACCAGAGGCTTCCAACTTTTTATAGCAGAGGGCAGGCAAAAAGTTCAGATGAGTAATTCTGTTCTCTGTCAACTCTCCTACCGCCTAAAGAATTCTTGAATCCAGACGTATCTCTAGCCTTGGTCTCAATGCCTTGTGCAAGACCTCAGCATCTGTGGATTACTGTAACCAATGCTGTGCTGGTAAATGCTTACCAATCAGCTGGAGGAAGAGGAGCAGAGGAAGCCTTGATTTGTAGTGTCTGCCCATTTCGGTGGTGTAAATATTCCCACTAGCAAATTTCGGGCTAACAACATGACCACATTGAACCTGGAGTTGGGAGGAAATACACAATAGTGTTCCACTTTATACTATTTCCACTGTACAGATAAAACAGATGCTAATGATCTTTAAAGCAGAGATAATAGAAGTAGTAAAAGAATTAGAAAGTAATGAGTTTTGAGAACATGTTATTGTTTTTAAGATCATTAAATTTATTTAGTTCTATGTTTATATAATTTAATTTTTAGTAGTGGTGTGTCGAACAACCAGATGGCAAAAGTCCTAAAAATTTAACAGTCAGCTCTCATGAGCTGGTACAAGTGGGCTCCAGTGGATTGGTGATGGCAGCGGCCTTTTAAAGCAGTGCCATGGCCTTCCAGACAGAGACAGGGACATGTCTGCAGTTGAACAAGTGGAGTGTATCGTTCCTTCCAATGAGGGAGAATGCATATAGCAAGGTACTACGGGGCATCTCAGCAAGAGTTGCTAGGAAGGACTTCTAGGACTGAGACATAGTGTTAGACTTTGGAGGACAGTTCCGGGAACCAGGGCTTTGCTCTGGACTGCAAGCTGTCAGGAAACACAGCTAATTCTAAGATTGCGTATCCTAATCTTTCTACACAGCTGGAGGAATGCAGCAGGCAGGGCTAAAACAATAATTGGTGAGGAAACAACAGCCACTCCTACTAGCCAAGAAAGGGGAACAGTTGGTCATTTGGGGAGTTCAGACAATTTTCACACTTTTTGTTTGTGTTCGGAGATGATTATGACATGATCTTGTTTTGACTTGACCCATCAGAATTGCAGCGACCTTATCTGGTGTGGCTGGAGAGCATGTTTATGTTGGTCAGGAGAGTCCCAGGTCATGACTGGCAGTCCCAGCCCAGCTCCTGCGGGTCAGGGGCCACTTCTCTGTTTCTCAGAAGGGGTCCTCCCCGCCCAGTCTCATGTCACCCAAATGTGTCTTTCTGTACTACCAAGCTCCCAAAATACAGATCTGATCATGTCCAGTTGATGTCTTTTGTCCTTCAAATAAAGTAGAAGGTTCCAGGCCCACTGGAGTCTTGTCCCTGCCTCATCGTTAGGCATGTCCTGCCTGACGCTTTTCAGCTCCTCTGCATAATGCTGTCCTCCACCACGTCTCTGCATGTGCTGGTCCCATGCCCTGGAAGGCCCTTGCCCCTGCATTCCACCCTCCCACTCCTACTCTGGCTCTGGAGGAACCTACTCATCCTTTGAGGCCCATCTCAACTGCCACCTCCTGCAGGAAGCCTTCCCTGACATCCACCCCTTTTTCTTGTCCAGGCTGGGAACCCTTCCTGATGTTGCCATAAAAATCAGTTCATTCAACAAATATCCCCTGAATGATTTCTTTTGCAGTCTCTGCTCTAGGGCTTTAAGAATTCAACTAGAAGCACAACACACATGGTCCCCGCTCTCTTGGATTTTATATACTAATGAAAGGAAACAAGCAATATTTTTTTGTTGAAAAGCTACAAAATGAGAAACAAGACCAATATTGATAAATACTCCATATAGATTTAAAATCGGGGTCTATGGACAATGGCCAGTTGACTACTTCAGACAGGGCCTCTCCACAGAGGTGACAATTTGAGCTGAAATCTGAATGACAGGGTAACCTCTTCTGTCCCATGTTAAGGCCCCGTTGTCTGATTCTGGACCCATTTCCCTTATGAGATGCAGGGAGGCTGGATGGTACCTTAGCCATGTCTCCATTCCTAGCCCCTATCTAGATATAGATGTTTAATACATATTTGAGGAATCGATGGCTAGGTCTTTATCGTTCCTTATTGCAGCCACACCATTCTACTTGAAATAATTCGCTGAACTAGATTGTGATGGCCTGAAGGAAATTAACTACCCTTCTTAGCCCAGAGTCCCTCCTCTCTGCTGCACCCCAGCACTGTGATCACAGGATCGTTCTCACCTCCCGGCCTTGAGCTACTGGAATATCTTCCCCATCATCTCTACGTATCCAAATCTTTTCCACTGTAGGGCCTACTGAGGTCCTCCTTTGTCCACGAAGGCTTTGCCAGCTACCACAGAGTTGGTCAGTCCTGTGGTGTTCACATCCTCTATCCTGTGGTGGTCTTTGGTACAGGATGTTGCAGAGAAGCAATTGTGCAAAGAGCGTGTTAGTAAAGCCTAACAGAGCTTAACATAAATCCTGACTCCAGCCCTGTCTTTCTGTGGGACACTGAACAAGTCATTTCACCTTCTAAGTCTGTTTTTCACATGTGTTTGGTAGGCAAACCAAGGCATTTTCCTTGAGATAAAGTGCTATAACTTTTATGGTTTTTTAGGTATAATTTACATATAGCTCTAAGGACGGTATCTTCTTTATTTTTGCAACCCCAGCATTGAACACAGTGCCTGGAACACAATAGGTGTTTAGAAATGTCTGTGGAATGAACCAGATGATCATGTCCACCTTCATCTGGGAATATTTATGAGAAAACTGATTTCAAGTATCTAATAGGTAATGGGTCAAAACAAAATGTTAGCTTTTATTTTTTACATTAGCCTCTGTTTTTTCCCTATCTCTTTTGTCCCTTTTATTTGTACTGTTATATTCTTATTTTATCCCACATACTACTATGAGAAGTTCTAGAAACCAAGTTAGTGTTTAATGGTTTAAAAATATAATGTTGCTAGTAATAGAAGGGACTCGATAGCTTTGAGAAATGCAACACATTTAGAAAGGACGCCTTAAAAATACTGAAAATGAGTTTTGTCTTCAAAGATGTCATTTTTGAAATTATAAATATAGTGCGCACTCATTAAAGAACCTTTGGAAAATATAGAAAAGTAGAAAGAATAGCACACCCCTAGTTCTCCTACCTAAATATAATCACTGTTGACATTTGAGTATATTTTATTTTTATATGTGTGTAATTTTGCTTAGCTGAGACACACTGTATGTGCAATTCTGTTCACTTTTTCCACTTAACGTATCTTAAGCACTTTCCAAGCTATTGTTTGAATTTAATGGCTGCATATATTCCATCTATGGAACTATATTCCGTAGTTCACTTAGGCATTCCCTATCATTGACATTTATTTGCTTCCTATTAGTTTCTATTATAAATAATGCTGCAGTAAGCATTTATATAGATAAAGATTCTTCCCCCAAAACAAAACCGAAAGTTCAAGAAACAGAGATGCAGATGTAAGTCTGAAATTGCCTCTAGAACTCTCAGCTGGTAAAGAAAGCTATACAAAGGGCTAAAAGAAAAAAAAAATCCCTTAGATCCAAACTCCATTGGTATGGGTTGAAAAGTCAGAGAAAAAGGATTTTAGAAGTTAATTAGGAAATAACAAGCAAGTTTAGTGAATTGCCTAATCTAAACCCATTAGATAAACGTTTATTGCAATACAAAATCTTGATGACTGTAATTAACACATTTATAAACTCTCTAAGAAACTTAAAACCTTCCTTCTATTGACTGAAGACCAGCAGCTTTTTCAAGTGGAGCTTATGGCTGGGCTGGCATGTTCCCTGGGCTGGGGGGTGGGTCGGCAAAGTCCCTGAGCCCAGTATTCTTAAACCCAGTCTTACATCTTACCTATTGTAAGAGGAACAGGATATGACACATGGAAACTCTTTTTTTCATTCACTAAATCTATTGAGATATAACTTGCATTCAGAAATATGCACAGATCTTAAGAGAACTGGGGAATTTTTAACACATGTTGATACCTCCATGTCACCTCCGCACAGATCCAGCCATAGAACATTCCCAGCACCCTAGAAGGCTCTCTCAACCAGCAGCTGCTCACACTAGTAAGACCCCAATCACTATTTTGACTATTCTTAAACTTCACATAAGCAACATCATTCAGTATGGCTCTTTTTTTGGTCTGACTTTTTTTGCTCATCATTGTATCCGTAAAGATTTCCCATGGCTGGGCACAGTGGCTCAGGCCTGTAATCCTAGCACTCTGGGAGGCCGAGGCAGGAGGATCTCTTGAGATCAGGAGTTCAAGACCAGCCTGAGCAAGAGTGAAACCCTGTCTCTACTAAAAATAGAAAAATTAGCTGGGTGTGGTAGCACCACCTGTAGTGCCAGCTACTCAGGAGGCTGAGGCAGGAGGATGGGTTGAGCCCAAGAGTTTGAGGTCGCAGTGAGCTCTGATTATATCCCTGCACTCTAGCCTGGGCAAAAGAATGAGACCCTGTCTCAAAAAAAAAAAAAAATTCCCCTTGATTTGTGAAGCAGTGGCTTATTCTTTTACATTGCTGTGTAATACTCCATGTTGTGACTATTCCACAATGTATGTACCCATTCTACCACTGACGGGCATTTTTGTTATTTCTACTTTTGGCTATTATGAATAAGGATGGTATGAACATTTTTTATGTGTCTTTTGGTAGTTAAAAGATGTAAGCTTTTAAGTGTTCTACAACTTAGTTGTGAGAACGGTGACCCAAGAGCTAGAGGACTTGAGTTCTTTTTGGAGCTCTGCTGTTTTCTAGTTGTGTGAGTTTAGGCAGATCATTTTATATCTCTGGTTGTAAATTCCCTTAACAATAAAGTGAATGAGGATTTTTTTACCCTGAGCATGCATGGCTTTCTGACTAAATACCTGTGTAACCTGAAAGAAAGTCATTTCATTTCTGTGGGTCTCAGTTTCCTTACTTATTAAATGAAGTGCCTGAAGCAAATGTTTCCCAAAGTCTCTTCCAGCTGCCAATTCCAGTATGTTCCCAAAAAGTTCAACATTGTATACATCCTAGAGACAGCTGTTGCTTCCTACAGAGAAAAGCCCACGTGTCCCAGATGTGACAGTTCTTTCCAAGAGGTATTATCCAGCAAAAGAAGTCACAGGTTTGAACCTCAGCTGATACCTAAGACATGCACCTTAATCTGCCTTGGTTTTCTCATCTGTAAAACGGGGATAATGAGATTTGACTTGTCCCCATCAAGCCCATTGTACAATCTCCTTCTCCTTAGATTCCTCCAACAAGACCACAGCCCCTCTCAAGGAGAGTTTCACTGCCTCTCCTTGAACCTGGTACCCACCAGCAACGCCCAGCACCATGCCTGGTATGTGATGGGTGCTCAGCAACTATTTCCTCAATGAACAAAAACTGTAAATTGTTATACGAATATTAGCTTCCATTATCACACGTTATATCCCAGGTGCTAATGGAATGCAATCCCAAGGTAGATTCACGCATGCAGCACAAAATTATGCATCGTCTCTCTTGTGCATTAAGTTATGCTACTTGCTGAGAGGATTCAAAACATGAGGCATGGTCTCAGTCCTTGAGGAGGTGCATCATTCAACGCAACAAACGTTTATTTCCTGAACACCTGTTAAACAGCACCAGGCATAGTGCCAGGTGCTGGACATAGAAGGATAAATAAAATAGTATGTGAATTCTTATTTCTTTCTTTTTTCTCATTTTTATCTGTTTGTCGCACTTTCCATTAACTGACTTGTTCCAGCAGGACTCTTCTCCCCCATGCAAACCACCAAAGGAGTTGATAGCCTACAGGGAAGATAGACACATAAATAGATTATTAGCAGTCACGTATAATCGGTTGTTTTAACGGAAGTGTGAATGATGCTGTGTGGGAGCAAAAGCAGGGGCACCGAGAAAGCCTCCCCATGTAGGTCACATTTCATGAGGCCTTAAAGAATGAGTAGAATTCAGCCACATAGAAGTAGCCTCCAAAGTGATCTTCCTGCCTGTCTTTTGTGCACTCCTCTGGTCTCTGCAAAGCTGCTGGGAATCTTTTTAAAATGAGAATCAAAGCATGTCACACCGCTACATAAATCCCCTGAGTGATTTCTCATTGCTCCCAGAAGAAAACGCAAGCTCCTCCTCATGCCACAGAGCCCTGAAGGTTCTGGATCCTACCTGCCGCTCAACTTTCACTCTTGCTCATCCTGCACAGTGGCCTCCTTTCTGCTCCCGGGCTGTGCCAAGCTCTTTCCCGCCTCCAAGCTCTTGCCTTTGCTGTTCCCTCTGCCAGGAGGGCTCTTCTCCACACTGTGTGTGTGGCTGGTTTATTCTCATCCTTCACATCTAACTTTAACCCCTCCCTTCCTCGTTTACTCAGTCTCAGAGGTTCTCAATCTGGGCTGCACCATAAACCTCCCAGGGGAGTGAAAGTTCTAGAAAAGGCAAATCTCCAGAAACCAGATCAGCGGTTGCCCGGGGCTGGAATGGGAAATGGGGAGTTACTAGAGATGGGCAGGAGAAATCTTTCTGGGTGATGGAAATGTTCTGAAACTGAACGGTGGGGATGGTTGTGCAACTCTGTAATGTAGTAAAAAATCATCGAATCATACACTTACAATGGGTGGATTTTATGGTATGTGACTTATACTTCAATAAAGCTATTTTTAAAAATTTTCTGGGGAGCTTTTACAAAATACCGAAACTTGGACCTCACTCCTAGAAATTCTGATTTAATGGATCTGAGGTTGGGGCCCAGGCACCCATAAGTTTTAAAGTTCTCCAGGCGATATTCTAATGTACAGCCACGGCTAAGAACCGAGGCTTTATCTTCTCACCCTGTTTATTGCCTTCATAAAACTGTAATTATCTTATTTACTCGACTGTTAGCTTGGTTATTGTCCTTCTCGGGAATTATAATAAAACCTCCCTTTAGGGAAGACTTTTACTCGGTTGCCTTTGAATCTCCAGGATCTGGCGCGTAGTAGCTGCTTTTAATATGTGTTTATTAAGTAAACAAATAGAAAAGTGGAGGATGGAGGGGGCGCCCCACTGAGACCCAGAAACGTGGAAGAACGTGGCTTGTTAACGTGGCATGTTTGCCAAAGAGCTGCCCAGAATGGTAAACACAGCTGAAACTAAGATGTTTCTATGAGCATCATTCAGGCAGTGCGGACAGTGACCACTGAGACCACAGGCCCAGCAAGGTGGCAGCACAACCCTGCGAAGCCATGTGGAAAGACCCCAGACACAGGAAACACAGGTGTTCAGCGAAGGAGCCCAGCAACATGGAATGGAGAGTTCAGGGAAAGTACTGTCTCTCCCTTCCCTGCATCTCCACCCTCACAGTGGGAAAATTACTATTGAGGAACTTAAGACCTTATGGCAAAAAGAGGGTAAAAGAAAGTGCTATAAACCTATGCAAGCCCTTATGGATGTTTTTGCATTCGTGAAGATAGAACAACAAAGGCAAGTCACTAAATAATAAACTATAAATAGCATTGCATTCATATTAGTAAAAATGGGCTAGGAAGTTTTCAGGCTCTCCCTTCCCCTTTATTTCTCCTGGAAAAGCAAATATATTTTTTCTCTTTGGTGCTCCATCCAAGGTGCGAGAGTGAAGACGGGAACTAAAGCCAAGTCTTGGTGAAGACTGGGAAAGCAAATAGAAACGGAGGCTTGTTTCAATAAAGAAAAAACAAAATGTCCAACCTGTTGACCATGAATGGAATTCAGGGGTAGGTTTCAAAGGAGAGGACCCAGCAGACAGAAATAAGAGCCTAGGACTAGGAAAATCTCAGAGGGAAAGCACAGGGTGAACGAGATGATGTGGGACTTGTCCAGAGCTCAGCAAGAGATCAGCTGCCTTTGTTTTCTGCATGTGCGATTCCCACTGGACGTGTCTCACCGCAGTGCCCTGCCTTAAAGAGGTTGTTTGTGCTAGTTCGTGCTATTGCAAACCACCTGGGCTGGACGTTCAGGAGCAGGAATGCAAGAAGGGTAGCTGACAACAAATTGATCTTCTGAACAGAGTTCATGAACGCAACTCGGTTATGTTTTGGAGGATCTCTGCAACAACTATAATAGAAATTGTAACTTTTAGTATGGTTGATTGTTAAGAATCATCTGTGCTGAGTTATATAGCAGAACCATTGGTAAGTTTCAGCAACTTCTAGTTTGTGATGTCATGGAAGACAATTATTTTTTATGCCTGAGGAGTTTGCATACAGATCATGACAAAGCTATTTAAGACCATAAATTGGTCAGCTAAGAAGTTTGAGTATAGCCCTTTGTTATTATTATCTCTAAAGAGTATGCCCACTAACCCTAAGGATTCTAATGGAATTGCAGCGTAGATTTTGTCTGATTGTCCATAGCTAAGAATCTGCAGTTTCAACCTATACTGGGCCAAGTTAAAGACCAAGAAAAGGTCAATGAAAGCTGCAAAGATTTCACGATTCTTGAAAAGTTGTTTACAAAATAACAAGTGTAACAGCTGTCAGTAGAAGGGTAGCCTTGCCTAAATAAAGCCCATTTGCTCCTCAAGCAAAATATTAGCATAAGAAATGCCAATCTGTCATTTGTTAAGAAGAAACTGACCAATTTGTTATATTTTATATATATCCAAGTTTTATGGCTATGTGATAGCCAACCAAGTTGTCGCGGGAGTAAAAACATACCCTGTTTGCAGCTGGGTAGATCGTACATTGAATCTGTTCAAGTGTGATGGTGCCATGGTATTTATGAGGGTAAACAGTTTGGCAAGGGTCATGTTGGCCAGTCAGAAAGAAATGGAACTCGTTTGGGAGTCAGGGAGTTTTTATTAATTAGATTGTGATAAGTGCATTACCAACCAAGCAGCATACTCACGTCGAATGCTGGAGCGATCCTTACCACTGTCAAGACTACAGAACGCAGCCAGGATGGCCTGTGGCTCTGCGGAAGCCTCCTCCTCCCAGAGCAAGGTGGCCAAGGCCTTGGACCAACGTCCTGTCCTCTGCCTCCCACCAACTTCACATCTGTCCATATTTTGAACCATAGGAAATAAACTGGTTCTGTTTTGGAAGTACCTCAAGCATTTTAGATTTCAGTGTTTTGTGTTCTCCTGACCTCCGTAACGGTTCCCAAGAAGGTACTGGCCTGACCCAAATCAAGAAATGAAGCAGCCGCTCTGGGCACTTGCAAAACTTCTGTCGTCAGAATGTGTGAAGGGGATGAAAGAGAAGCATCGTAAGCAAAAACGTGGGCGTCGGGAAGTTAAAATTTGAGAATGATTGGCTAAGTTTGTGCGGTAGATGTTATAGTCAATGACTTTAGGTTCTTATTCTCTTTTCTCTCCGGATCCCTTTCTAGAAATTTGTATTTTTTAATATGCTTGACATTGGAGGAGATAAGTTTAGAAAGCACAGGATTGTTAAAAAATCATCAGAGATAAGACTAATTTAGCATTTAATATGTGCCGGGCACCATTCTAAAAATTGTATTATAACTAATTTATTCCTGCCAACAACTCTATAAGACAGGCACTAATTAATATGAATAAACTGGGGCACAGAGAGGTTCACTAACTTGGCCAAGGTCACACAGCCAGTGAGTATCCAAGTCAAGCTGTGACCCACAAAGCCCAGTTCCTGGGCCTATATAGTTAACTAGTATGTGATACATATAAAACATAATATGGGAAGAAAGTCTCTTTTGTTATCATTGTTCTGCCTGCTTTTTATTCCTGGACAAAGGGAAAGATGCTAGATTCCTTGCAGCTCAGTGACTCACACGTCCATTTGTGGCGAAAGTTAAAAACATTCAAAAGTAAATTTAATTAGTTCACTGGTAATTATTGTCTAACTAAATTGTATTTTAAAATTTAATATACCAATCACAACTTAATTTGCAAACTGAGTAGTAGAGACTGGCTTTACGCTCCTAAGCCGACTACAGCCGGACCTAGAAATAAGCATCGTGTAGCTTTCTGCTTTTCCCAAAATGTGGTGTTTCTTCGCTCATTCCTTCACACCATCCTTTCCTCCAACACGACTACCAAAAAAAAAAAAAAAGAAGAAGTAGAAATAAACCAACAATTTTTCATGATTTCGAAATTGCGGGAAGTTTGTTATTGCCATATGCAATTGTAAAGCTGGTGGAGACGGAAACCAGGATGCGGGAGAGGAGGCAGCAAGGAGGCAGGGAGGTTTGCAGCCGAGGCCTGGAATACAGGAGTGCGGGGGAGCCAGAAACTATGGGGAGGCCTGTCCCGTCCCAGCTGCCATCTGGGGATGTGACGGCCCAGGGAAGGCAAGTGCAGATCCAGAAGTGTGGAAGGCAGGGCCACTTCCGCTGTAGGAACCCTTGGGCAGAGTATCCCACCGTCCTCCACTTCTCAGAGCCCAAACCTCCGAACCTAGCGTCTCGAACAGCCTTCCCGCCAGACTCTCCTGGTTGCCTACGAATCAGAGAGCTGAACACTATCCGTCTCCTGGGAGGGTTTCAAGTGATGTCAGGGAAAGTTAGGGAAAAACTGGCTTGTACTGTGTTAGTCTAATTCCCCATTTCAACCAGGAATAGCATGTTAATGCTGGAGCCAGAGGGTGCCTGGGCACAGCTGGCAGTGTTCTGCGATTGTAGAACAGAAGTCTTGTTGTCTGCTACGCTGCACGTAATGTCAAGAAGAGGGCTGGCTTATTCCTATTGGCGAACGGATGGGGCACTTAAATATAGGCAGATCCAGCAGCACCTGAGAGTAGGCATAGCTTAGCTCCTTGCAAGGAGGCAGAGGTTGCAGAGCTGAGTGTTGACTGTTCAATATCATGTCCTAATGAGCATGGAATGGACCTGGCAAGGTCCTTCCTCACCACAGCTGTCAGGGTCATCTGCACATGACCTGGAGGTGGGGGACACTGTTGAGGACACCCCTAGCCACCTGCCCCGCAGGCTGAACCTAGACTCAGCATCCCCCTCTAACTTTAGCATTAATCTCAGATGCCCTTTGGCTCAAATGTAGGAAATGTTTCTGTGTTCTTCGGATTGCAGGCACAAATCATCCAAGCAGGGCCTGCAGAGTACATTAGACTTTTTCTGAAGGCACTGGCCCAAGGAGAGTTTTCCCACGTGGAAAACTTCTACAAATAACAGGGATTGATTCTGGAGCATTTACGAGGATCACATGACACAATGAACTCTGTGTATGAGATGACTTATTATCATTATTCCTGTTTTGTAAATGAGAAAATGGAAGTTCGGGGAGATGAAACGCATGGCCCCACTATCATGTGGTGAAAAACAGAACGAAGATTGAGACTGGGAGTGCCTGATTCCAAATCCTTGCCCTCTAGGTTGAAATGACTGAGAGTATTAGTTATAACAAGCAGAACGCAACCCTGCCCCAGCCCTAGCTAAAAGCCAGACAGGTGTGATCAGTAATCGTGCACTTCCCAACTGAAGTTCTGAAGCAGCCTTAGAATCCTTCTCGACGTGAAAGGCCAAGCAGCCACTTCCCATCATTTGGAATCCAGATGAAGAATGAAGCTATTTCCCATCTCTGAGTTGTCAGGCCACCTGCTAGGCATCGAGACCCTGTGGACCACACCGTGCAATCCACCTCCTCGTGGAGCCCCATCGGTTGTGGTCTGCTGGGAATTGTCCATTGCGCAGTGCCTCCAGCAAGGCTGCAACTGAGGCTCCAGAAAGAAAACCTCGCACATATCAGATACAAGCATTGCTTTGAGAATTGTACGCCTGATGCAGCATGATCAAAGCCTTCCTGGTGTCGACAGGTTAGACATCTTTCATAAAACATGGGTTGCCTCGTACTAGAATGCCTTCTTCTTACCTCACTGTAATTTTCATGAAGCTCTACTCTAAACCTGGAACCACACAGAATAAAACGCCAGCCCAGGAGAACTGCGGTGACGTAGAAGTGGCACGCACAGTGATTCTTGCTGTTCTCATCCTAAATTTGGTTTCTGAGAAAGATTGCCTCTGATCACTCTTTTTCCTCATTGCCGTTCCCCACAAGAACAATTCCACAGAGCACCTAAGGTTCACAAATATGGAAGATAGGACCAAAGAGCCTGTTTTCTTTTTTTTTTTTTTTCCTCTAGTGTGAAAATTAGAAACCACATTCACACTGTAAAGAAAGCACATGACAGCCTGCCAACAATGAAGCGATTCTCCTATCGTTCCTAGATAAGACTGGTAAATTGCAAGAGGGAGAAAAGAATTCTCCCCTGTCCCTAAAGGGGACTAAGGATTGACTGACAGCCACAAGATGGATGGGTAGTGCTTTCATTCATTCCATTGTCCGTCAGTCAACAGCTCTGACTGCTCGTCGCCCAAACAAAAGTGAACACGTGTGTGGTTTTTCACTCTTTCCTCCGTGGAAGCGACCACTGGGATCAGATGTCTGTCGCCACAACAAAGCGCTCTCCTTGTTTATCCCAGTCACGTCCCATCATGGGAGAGGAAAAAAACACTTGAAGGGCTTGGGAGGCAGAAATGACCTCCAGCCCCCGAGGGAAAGGCAGGCTCTTTCCACGCTGGGGGCTCTGTCCCCACAAAAAGACGAGAGAGTCTCCGGCAGACCAGGGACTCCCAGGACAGGACTGTAGGGGGATGATGGGGCAGGTTGGGCTTGGGAGGGCAGGTACCTCACCTACGCACACCTGCTGAATTTGATGGAGAGTGGGAGTAAAGAATGGATACTCAAAAAACCATTAATCTAGGAAAGGCATGTGAGCCTAAAAACTGAATCTGAAGACAGACAGATCTGTTCATTGAATAGATTTCACTACAGGTGCCACTCACATTTCTTCAACATGTGCCATTTTATTGGTTCTAAAACACGTTTTTCCACATTTTTAACACCTTTGAATGTCTTATAATTGATGCTATTTCATAGTTCGGTAACTTTTTTTTCTTTCTTGGTGGTACAATCTACAGCATCATGGATATTATGAAGAATGGTTAACGTAAACAAGGTTATAAGGTACTCTGCTGGGTACCTTCATAGAAGTTATCACGTTTAATTCTTTTTTTTTATAGAAGATTTTTTGAGATGCCATAAAAATTCACCCATTTAAAGTATATAAAATTTGATTTTTTGTATATACACAGGGTTGTACAACCATCACCACTGTCAATTTTAGAGCATTTTTATCATCCCATAAAGAAATCCTACATTCATGAGAAGTTACTCCCACAACCCACGTAACCATAGGAAACCACTAAGCTACTTTCTAGCTCCGAAGATTTGTCTATTCTAGATATTTTATATGAATGGAATCATAGCATATGTGGCTCTGTGTGTCTGCTTTCTTTCATTTAGCATAATGTTTGCAAGGGTCATCCATGTTGTAGCATGTAGCAGTATTTCATTCCTTTTTATGGCTGAATGGTATTCCATTGTATAGATATACTATTAATTCATTTTACTTATCTGTTCATCATTTGATGGGCATTTGAGTTGTTTTCACTCTTTGGCTATTATGAATAATGCTGTTATGAATACTTCTGTACAAGTTTTTTGTTGACATGTGTTTTTATTTCTCTTGGGTATATATTAATACCTAGGAGTAGAATTGCTGTATCAAATGGTAACTATATATTTAACTTTTTTGAGGATGCAAGAATGTTTTCCAAAGTGGCTGTACCATTTTGGAACATAGTTTCCTACAAGAAGTAGATGAGGGTTCCAATTTTTCTATATCCTCATCAGCACTTGTAATTATCTGACTTTTGTTCTTAGCCATCTGAGTGGGAATGAAATGGCAACTCATCGTGGTTTGAGTTTAGTTTTCCCTGATGACTATTGATGTTGACTGTCTTTTCATGTGTTTATGGGCCATTTGTATGTCTTCTTTGGAGAATATTCTTTTTTGTTTGTTTGTTTGTTTTGCAACAAATTTGTGCTGAGCCTTTGCTATATCCTAGTCACATGAGAGACTGATTGCATCAAAGGCCCCAATTCTTCACTCTTCTATTTATACTCTTTGCCAAGTAATTTGATAGCACGTTCTCATTCTGACTCTGAACTTAGCCACGTGATGATTTGCTTTGGCCAGTGAGACGTTAGGAGATCGTGCCCAAGGAGCCTGTTGGAGGGTGAGATTCCTGGTGCGCAGCTAAGTTGTCCCCTCATCCCAGTTAAGACCATCCTGGATCAGCCCACAGTTGTCAAATCCCCAGACAGGTGAGGGACCCCAGCAAGTACGGCAGAGCCGTCTAGATGACGTGCAGCTGACCACAGACACATGAGCAAACTCAGCCAAGATCACCTGAATCTCAACGACTCATAAGCTAAATAAATGTTTATTGTTATCTGCCACTGAGGCTTTGTAGTTGTTCATTTTGCTGCATTGTTATGGGACTAGATACCCGATGCAAGACAGTATCTTAAGTACTGAGGATAGAGAGATGAAAGACACACTTTCTGCCTGCAAAGGACCACTTTGGAGTGGGGAAAGCAGAAAAGTACCAGAAAGTGATACTTAGCTGTGAAAGACATTTGGACACTCCTTTGACAAGGCAGCTAGGACTGACCATTTCTTCAGAAGAAGGCAGCTTTGAGAGTTTGAGTGACAACCCTTCCTAGCTGTGTCCCCCCAATTTCCCCACCTTGTGCATCTGACTGGCTCCCTTGATGTTCACTGCAGTGTGTCCTGTACCCACATCATGTTCTTCCTGGAACCATTAAAAATGTTTGGTGATGCATAGAGTTGGCATAAAATTTTAATTATGAATCTTGGTTGCCCAAATTAGTGTCCTAGCATAACTTTAATTAAAAGTTACTGCTTTATATTCCTCCCAAGTTTTGCCCTGATAAACTTGTTTATAACCCTTCCAGGTCTGTGTCTTAAGCCTTCTCTGGCTTCTCTTGCGTTTTCCTTGAGGCACTTTGGGTTGGCCGTACTTTTGCTTCACATTTGTGATGATGCAGCTTTAAGCCAATTAAAAAAAAAAATTCTCAGGCTGCATTGCTTGTATGATCATGTCTTCTATGCTGACATTTCATCAAACATTTTCACTATCGTGGCTCAGCGAGATGTGCTAAAAAGTTGTAACTTAAGCTGGGTCTCCCAAGTTAGACTTATTTTCTCTTTCCTTTTTTTTTAAGTGCTAAACTATCTCCTTCAAAATAATAGATGAGTAACCTTTTATCAGGGATATTATAAACCAGAGGTTTTAGCCATTTCGGGGATATAGATAGAGGCCTTTGAGCATCTGATGAATGCTATGAAACTTCTTGCCAAAAACAAGAACAAGATGCATATATACAACAGTATTCATACATTTTCAGAGGCTGATCTCTGAAGCCTTGGGGTGGCCTGGCCTTTACAACTTATGTTATAGAGGGAATTTCAGCTTCCGAAGGGAAGCAGGATTAAATACTTTTGATCAAGAAATGCGTTTGCCTAGCCAAGTGTGCATGTGTGGTATCATGAACACAGAAAAATAGGAAGGAAGGTTTTGCCATCACTAAGGGACAGGGAGTATGCCTTGTGGGAAGGATCAAAACTTAAGAAGTGAAGGGATTTACCCCTAGTCTCATAGTCCCATCTGTGTCAGGGCTTTGCCATAGGCTCCAGGCAGGTCACTTCCTCTCCCAGGGCCACTGTGTCCTCTTCAGTAAAAATTGCGGGGAGGGGTAGGTATTCGAGCTGTGATCAGTGGCCCGTAAATGCTAGTCTGTGCATGTGTGGTGAACTAGCTACCTCCCCATTATTGGGAAAGCTTGTCAAATATAGATTTCTTTCTTTCTTTTTTGGGGGGGTGGGGGGTTGGGAAGTTTACCTGTAGATATTCTGATTCAGTGGGGTCCAGGAGTCTGAATTCCAAAAGCTCCCCAGATGGGCAAGTTTAGGAACTACTGGATTAATGATCCTCAGGGGGGGTCACTTCATGAGTCAGTGATTTTGTGTGTGCACGTGCTGTGATTTAGGAGGGGATGGGATCTGAAGCTTGTGCCTGAGAAGTCCGCAGAAACAGCAGCGCTTTGCACAGTGTGGACAACTGCATATCCATTTTCAAGCTGCCTGAATGCCCTCAGTATCTATTCCACGTCCAAGTTGGCCGTGTCAGCCACCAGCAGCTGGGGACGCCCGTGACAAGCCTGCCTGCCTCTCTGATGCTGGGTATGCGCTCCAGAGCTGTGCGGAGGCTCTCTGGGTTCATCTTCCTTCTGATGGGCAGCTGTTCTGACAGAAACAGCTGGCAGGTGGCCTGTGGCTAGAAACCTTAGTGTGTCTAATGTGCTTCTGGGGGGAGTGGGGGAGATAACTTTAAAGTTGAGGATAATGACTGAATAATTGCTAGTGAGGTCACCAACCTCATCTTTAAAGACACCTATTCCGTGGTTTACAGAAAAAAGTACCAATGTCTCTAACAGTTATAGGAGCTGGCATTGCATTGAGTTCCCCAGGCCTTGGTAGCTTTTGTGAAAGTGGCAGTACTCTTGGCGTGGATGCTAGAGGCCTTGGCAATGGATAAAACTTCCCTTTTTCCATTGGAGTTGGAGAGGAAAGGGATGAAATGACAGATGCTACACTTTAATTAGGAGAATGACTTCCCTGATTTGAAGAGTTCCGGGAACCCCGACTGTAGGTAGGGAAAACACCGCGTTATGGCTATTGTTGTAAACATAGCTTCATCCCCAAGCTAGGGTGGTCCAGGATTCATGAGTGTTACTGGTATTACCTAAAAAAAAGATTAAGACTAGTGAATAATAAGTCATCTTGTCCATTTTGTTGGCCCAGTCTCCTTCCATCTCCCTCATCCCATAGGATATAGATTTCTCTGCATGAGGCCCTGGAATGGCCCCAGGACAGTGCAGGCACGGCATTTGAATTTGCAGTTCCTGGGAGTGAGGGGAGCATGTTAGTCCTCTGGAGTCTCTGCACACTGCAGTGGAAATGGCACTGGGCCTGTGATGGGGAGTGAGCTGTGGTCAGGCTCTGTCACTAACTTCGGTGAGACCCTGGGCAAGACACTCTGCCTTCTCTGGACCTCATTATCCTTCTCTGGAAAAGAGCAGGATTGGAACAAGAAGTCTGTTTGATGTCTTCCACCTGTAGCATCCAACTGCCTGTTCATGGTCCATGGATGGCCTTAGGAAAGAACGTAAAGAACCAGGTCGTCAGGGAGATGTCAGCAAGAACACCAGATGAAAAATCAGTGCCCCTAGGTCTGATCCCACTGCTGCCATTTGCCAGAAACTTCTGTCCTTTTCCAGACTGCTTGCAGGTCCCACTCTATAAAATAAAACATCTAGGTAAATAGCTCTGGCTTCTACGACTTCTTTTATGCCATGATTTTCTTGTGCTGTGAATTCCCCCCAATTCCCATCATATCCCCAAAATCTGTTTTTGGAAAGCAGGCAGGGTGGACACATTTGGAGGCATTAGTGCATGGACACACCTGTTCCTTCCTACAGCTGCCAAGTAAGTGTGTGGCTGCCCAGCAATCCCCACACGTGTGGGTGAGGCCCAGCAGAGGTCACCTTGTACCTCCCAAGGGTCAGTCCTGAGCTCCATAAGCACCGGACAGATCCAGGAGAGACTATTTTTAGTAAGAGCACTTGGGTCTTGTACCTCCTAGAAGAAGCTGACGCCAAAAAACACAGACCTGCACCAAAGACACCTCAATTCTGCTAATACAAAACAAAACCTCCATCACCCGCAAGGCTCAAGTCACTGTGTTCTCTGCTTCATTGAATCTTCTGGTTGACTATGCGGGAAATGCTTTCTGTTTCTTTTTCTCTAGCTGAAAAGTCTTTCCAAAATGTTTAACTCCGTTGCTCTGCTTTGATAACTGGAAGACACTGTTGAGAATGGAATCGTTTTCAGATGGCTACGGCTCTCCTGGGGCCCCACTGCCATCATTTCAAATGTTGGCCCTCACTGTTTCATCCGATGATGTAAATGGTGCCAGAAAAAGCTCTGAGTGTGGCTCAAACCCAGAAAAGTCCTCAGGAAGTGCATTTTTAGAAAGAAGAAAGTGAGCATTTACTGAGCAGGTGCCGTATGTCAGACTCTGGGCTGGGTACGCTGCACATTTTCTAGCCTCCCACCCACACAGTGAAGTCTCACGTTGGCCTTTTTCAGGAAAGGAAACTGAGCCATAGAGAAGTTAAGACTTCTGGAAAACCTGGATCTAAGCCCAGGCTCTTTCCAGATGCCATCCTGCCTGTATATCCCAGGTTCTTTGTGGTTTGTCTCTTTCTCCCAAAGCAGAACTAGCAAAACCACTTCTGATTAACTGAAGATCATTTCTTTCTAGTTAACTGAGATCTCACTAGAAACTCTATATAAAATGAGGATTTTTAGATGTTTATAAAAGTCTCAAGTATCTTGCCTTGTAGACGTGGAAATACCCTTGCTTAAGCTGCAATTAATACATTTCCTGGGTTGCACTCTCTACTGTTTTTCTTCCATACTTTTTTCTCTACTTTTTCACTCTATTGTAAATTTCTTATATTTTATCTTTGAAACTCTGGCAATCTCTAGTCTAGTGCTTTGCACAAAGGTCCTAAATAAATATGTGTTGAAAGAGTGAGGAAATTTATGATAAACATGTTATATTTAGTGTGTGTGTATATATGCAAATATATATATATTTACACACACACAAATACATGATACTTATTTGGTTTTAGTTCTTTGGTATTAATTATTAAATATCATACCATTGAATTTAAGATAAAGAATAGAAGAGGGTGTCTTAAAGCCCAATACGTAGAAGTTAAAATTAATGCAATATAGCGGGATGACACCTGCCAACTCAGGGGTAAAATGACCTCAGCTCCACTTCCACCTCTGCCGCCAATTAGCCATGTGACCTTGAGCCAAGCACGTGACCTCTCTGACCTCTTTTTTCTACTGGTGGAATGAAGGGGCACTTCCAACACCTTTCCTTCCAGCTCTCACACCAGGTCTATACATGTGGAGCCCACCCAGCACAACACCCTGTTTACAGGTTCATTTTTGTTGTTAACAATGGAAGTAGAAACAAACTAAAAACACACCTCTCCCTCTTGTGATATTCAAGAAACTCAAGGTGACTGGTGCAATTAACTTCTCTCCATGGGCCTTTCAAGACCCAACAGAAACCTTGGCAGAAAAGCAGTTGTTTTAATTTGCAAATATCTGTCCTGCCTAGTTCAATTCAGTTTTCTTCCAAACAACTACCTGGCATCTGTTGACTTTCCAGAGGTGGGTCCCACGGTCACCATTTGTGGTTTGATGTATTGTGTACAAAGAGAAAAGGACTCTGAAAAGCAAATCCCCATCAGATTGCGTCGGATGTCCGGAATCTGAGCGTGCTCAGGCCCTCGCAGGCAGATGGCGGCACAGCAGGTAGATAAATGATAACCCTACACCGAATGAACAGTTGACAAAGAAAGGTCAGAAATGAGATGGTACGGAAAGAAAGCTCAAGGAACACCAAACATCTGTCTAAAAGACACAAGGGAAAAAGAAATTGTCTTTCCTCTACAGATACCATGTGGGTCTGTGTACTAATTTACCAATCAGCAGCTGTTCAGTGTTTCCACTGTCCATTGTATAACAGACAAGTTTATTAACAAGCTATAGTGAATCTCTCTATGCTCAACCTCTAGCTAAACAAACCATTTGTTTGATTCTTCCGTCTCAGCCAATAGTTCCAACACAGGGCAAAACCTGGTTTCTGTGGGGTACCTGGCTTCCCAGGTGATAATGTGATAAGTTTTCAGTAAATTAAAGATTATAAAGGATCATGGTTCTAGCCTTGGTCCATTATTCAACAATATTCACGATGCAACAGTTTTGTTGCAATCTGTAGCCTTTCCTACTTTTCAACCAACAATGACTTCCGAACTTTAATACATAGGTGTCATGTGACCAACCTATAGGGGTGAGCAAATAACCCTAGACCCACTCCCGTCACATGAAATCACAGCCACGTGGTTTCCATTACAAGCATCTTGTTTTTTGTTTCCTTGATTTTTTTTTTTTCCCCAAATGGCCACTGATCCAACGGAAGTTGTCCGGAAATTCAGGGACTGCAAGAAGTTTGTGGTCCAGTATTCTCTCCACCTCCCTGCACCCCAACTTTAGTATATACCATAAAGCAACCATGCCCACTGCTTCAGGTCAGATGCAAGCCGTGCTGAGTCCTCAGCATTGGCCATGGAGAAAGGGAAAATATGGAACAGTGTAGGATAGGAGTAAAGGGACTGGAGTAATCAGTAACTCTCCATGGACCTCACTACAACCATCAAAATCCTTGGAAGCAAAGAAGTTCCTTAATCAAGAAGCGAGGACAGGGGAGTAGGAGAGGGATAAAAACCTACCTATCAGGTACAATGACCACCATTCAAGTGATGGGCACACTAATAGCCCTGACTTAAGCATCATAAAAGCTACCCATGTAACAAAAAGATTTATATCCCCTTAATATTTTGAAATTAAAAAAAAGAGGGAAAATCAGTTCCTTGAAGATCTTCGTTCTTTTCTTTGCTTGTCCATTACCTATGGGCAACCTTAGGCAAGTTGCTTGACCCCTGAATTTCTGCTTCCTTGCCATTGAAATGGGGTCAATGATAATATACCATAACTCATAACCATACTCATAACTCACAACTCATACATACTCAAAACATACTGCTCTAAGGATTAAAATTCATGAGGGTTTGACACTGTGTTTAAACTACGAAGAGCTGTAGTTTAAACACACAACATTGTTAAAGTTGTAATAATGGCAATTGGACGGCACATTGAGCAACTCTGAAGTTCACTCACACATGATTTATGACTCTAGCTGCATAAGGCAACCAGCCTTTCCACTGGATCTCCTGGTCTTGGTGTTTATTTTCCAGGGTTGTTTTTTTTTTCTTTTTCACATGCATGAAAATATAATTAATAATCAAAAGTCAATTTACTTTTGATTATAATTAACAGTATGCTGTGGTAACGGTTTTGCACAAATCCAGCAACTGAGACTGGGCTTATACACTAAGCTTAACTCATTAATTCAATCTCTACTTCCTATCTAAGAGAACTACCTTATTATAATGTAGTTAGTCTGACAGATGTATGCTGTCACTAATCTGCTATCGCTCAAGTACTTTGAAGCTGTTAAATGATTTGATTATGCTTAGCTATGATCAGTATACCTTCTCTTTCTTATTGGATTTATCAGATCTTGGTTCGACACTTACTAAGCCTCTAGTTTGTGCAAAACGTTGGAAGGAAGCAAGTAAAGCGAAAGAATAGATTTTGTAACCAAATAGAACTGGGTTCTGTTTCTAGCTGTACCGTTCACTGTCTTCATTGCTTAGAGCAGAGCAAGTTGCTTAACCTCTCTCTAGCTGTTTTCTCTTTGGTAAAATGGAGAAGGTAATAGCTGTCTCTCAAGTGAGAATTACCTGTGATATCTATAGAGCACCTGGCGTAATACCTGAAATGAGAGTAGGTACCATGCAGCATCTCTCTATTTGTGTCTCAGTTGCTCTCTCCTTCCTTCCCAGCCCCACCCATCACGTATAATGTTTCTCTGTGTAGAGATGAATAAGTGTCTATTTTCAAGAGCTTGCCATCTAGTAGAAAAGAAATGCACATAAGTAATTTTCCTACAAAACCAAATTAAATGTATTATAAAAGTTCAAACAAATTTCAATAACATCACAGAGGAAGTAGATTAATCCCAAAAATTCAAATGGCTTTACCAGGGTATTCCAAGGCTAGCAGAATCCTAATAAGTAGAAAAAGGAGAATAGTCATTTTGCTAGTTAACCCAAAAGGTCTGGTGCCACCGTAGGACCATGGGGAAATCATTTGTGTCTGGACATCTGAGTTGGTACCACAGTATTGATGGTTTCCTAGATGTGGGGCTTCATCTCCTTATGAACCACGGATGAGTTTCTTTAGGTTGATCCCAGACAGTTCACCAAATGTGGGCCAGAAAGAATGGGATTGGATCAGGCAATCCAAAATATGTCAATATCCTCCTGTTACAATCAGTTAGAAACCCCAGCATGTGCAAGTAGAGGAGTGAAAAATCCACGGGGGACATTTCCTGTAACAAACGTGAGTTGAACACCTACTGTGTGTCAGGCACTGTGCATTTCAATCGAATGAATATACAGATGGAATATTAATTGCACCTTTGTAAACGAAGGTGGAAATATGAGAATTCACTGTCATTGCCATTTGACCACATGAATTGGTACTGAATAGAAATTTAAAATGGGAGGCAATATTAGACTAACACAGTAGGTAAGTCATGAAATTTGGACTGTCTGGATCTTAGTCTAGCTCCACGATTTGCTAGAGATGTGACAAAAATATTATTACCATTGCCATGCACAGAGAGAAAGCTATATTCTGAGTAACATAATCTCACTTACCTTTTCAGAAGCTCTTTGAGGTACGTATCTTGGTTCCCATTTTATGGATTCAGGAACTAAGGCTACAAGAAGTCAAATAACTTGCCCAAAGTCACACATCACAGAGCTGGTAAAGCTGGTCTGTTTTGCTCCAAAATGTGTCCTCTTGACGAGTACGTTATGCTGCTTCTGTACAGGTTGTCCCCTGAATCAGTTTCCTTGCCCCCAAAGTGGAGATAATGTATTTGAAAGTGGTGATGTCCTGCAAAGCACCGTACAGATGTGGGTTATTACTTCAAAGTGGCATTTAGTGCGTTGTTAACAAACATTGCTGTGACCGAGATACACAGATAGTAGAACCTTTAAAATTGATCCACCTTCTCATCTTTTCACAGTAACGGTGATTTTGAGGCCAAATTTATCTGGATGCACATTTAAGGCAACAAATATTTGTTGACATTTTGAACATCCCTGTGTTGCCAGAGTAAAGATGAATAGACAAAGCCTCTGCCCTCAAGATACTTTCAGCTTAATAGAGAGACAAACTTATAAGCAAATAAACTGTAGTCCATTTTTGGTGAATTCAGGAAGAGAAATATGTTCAAGGCAGAGAAATAGCAGAAAAGAAAGAATGTTTACCAGAACTAGGGAAGTGGCAGGTCAGGAGGGCGAATCGTTACAGGTTCGCCAAATGCAAGAGGTATAATCCCAACCACCTGTCACTTAAGCCAGAGATTTATGACTTGCAACTCAGAGGACAGTTGTTACAACAGGCACACCATCCTGCTCCAGACAGCTGCAGGCACATTAGCCTGTCATGTCCTTGCTGAGCTCCCTTCTCTTCTTGTCCTTGAGGCACAGTTGTCCTGGGCCCAGCCAAGCAGGGGACATCAGGGACCAGGGCTCCAACAGAGCAGCACAGTAGACCAGGGCCCCTGGCTCTGGCAAGTCTTGCTTTTGCAGATCTAGAAAGCCACCACCCAGAATGAGTCCCGGCTCCCCGCCCCTCGGTCAGCCCAAGCATGGATGCATAATGCCTCTTCCCACCACCAGCAGCCCAGGAGGCCACAGAAAAAAATGCCAGCCACCGGCCCGGCTCCACCCAGCAGGGCAAGGTTGGGGCTGGCTGTTGCTGGCACAGCTTGTGCACTGACAGGAGGGCCATGGAGGTGACAGGGGTGTGAGATACCTGGCTCATTCCCAGAAGAGTTGGGTCTAGGGGTGTCACTGATCATCCTGTAATGAGCCATCTGCTCCATATCTCCTAAGGCTAAGAAGCAGGGTCATGGACTGGGCGTCACAGGCCCGTGACAAGGGTAAATAGTAGGTGAGGTGCACCTACTATCCTGGGCATCTAAAATGGAAAATGGCAAACGTGTCTCTGTGTGTGAGTGTACCGAGTGCCTGGCTGTGGGCACTTGGCATGTCAAACAGGCTTAGGGAGCCCTTCAAGGATGGGCATCAGAGAAGCCTTCCCTAAACAAGGAGGGGGATGTTAGCCAGGTGGAATGGGGGTGAGGGCGGGCAGAGCAGCTGGTTTCCATGAGCACACACTCAGAGGCAAAGGGTGGCGAGTTCAGGGAGCTGTAAAACACACCACGTGTGCTGGAGTGTTGCGTGCAAGGGCAGAATCCTGGAGATGCCTCGGAGATAGCACATAGAAGAAAGTAACGATCAATACACTGAACTTGTTTCTTTAAGCTGCAGGCTGTACTCTCTTAGTATAAAATGAATTACAAACAAATATAGCATCGTAGCAGTACCATAATGTAAATGTCTTTTCTTAGAAAGCTGTAATTGAGAACTAAAGGGTATGACACACACCGTAAGTGCCATTGAACTTCAAAGGAAAGGGGGACAGGAAGGGGGTGTTATTTGGTTATTCTGCAGTTGTATCTTCTATCTAGGGATAGAGTAAGTCAGGTAGGTTTTTTTTGTCTCAGTTTTTTAGAGGAGGAAACTGACTCTCAGGAAGGTAAAGTAAACTTGCCCAGAATCACACAGATAATTAACAACAGAGCCAGGACTTGAACCTGGGCCTGTTCACTTC
The DNA here is from genome assembly GCA_963574885.1 of Lepilemur ruficaudatus. Classification (NCBI taxonomy): domain Eukaryota; kingdom Metazoa; phylum Chordata; class Mammalia; order Primates; family Lepilemuridae; genus Lepilemur; species Lepilemur ruficaudatus. The sequence continues at coordinate 17,309 of CAUYRT010032654.1, read as the reverse complement.
CAAAGCCACTGCCCTTGCCTGCCGGGACCCACTAAAGTGGGTGGTGGAAATCTCCCTGGAGGAGGAGAAATGGGGCTCCATGAAAATGCTCCATAGTTTTTTGGGAGGGTTTGTTTTGTTTTTTTTATTATTATTTTCACTGGTACAGAATAATTGTACACAATTAATTGTGGGGTATATGTGATATTTTGATACATATCATTGTATGTACAAGCATACCATGTGTAGTGTAAACTAAGCCAGGAGCAGAAAGCCAAATATCACATGTTCTTACTCATATGTGGGAGCTAAAACAGTCACTCTCCTGGAGGTAGAGAGTAGAATGGTGGTTACCGGAGTCTGGAAACCCTGCACCCGGCCTCCCTGGCCAGCCTTTCCCCTCTCAGGGGGCCCAGTGGGTACGTTCTGAAGGCCGGAGTGGGCCAGCTTTCCAGCCTCGCTCTGACACAGCTCTGAGAAGTGCTGTGTTGTCAGCTCGGGGCCCCCCACACACGCTGTCTCTGGGCAGAGGCAGCCCCGGGCTCCTGGTTCACACTGCACAGCCTCAGCACTCAGAGCTGTGCGCCCCCCGCCCCCCCCATTCATACCCAGGGCAGGACATCCTCATGGAATCCTCAGTCATCCAAGGAACGGGACCCGTCTTGAGACCAACCAGGCCGTCACCTCACCTCGCTGCCTTCTCTTTCCTTCTCTTCTTTTCTCTTCCGTATTTCCTCCTTTTCTCAGCTCTTTTCTTTCTTCTCCTGTCGTCTTTCCCTTGCCTGCCTCAGTGGAGGGAATGGGAAAAGCATGCATTGGGGTTAGGTGGTTCTTACTGAGAATTTCAACTCCGATACTAATCAGCAATGAGACCTTAGGAAAGTGAGTTGACCTCACTGAATTTTGGTTTCTTTATCTGTATGACAATGATAATGGTGACTAGTTGGTGTATCTGTCGTGAAGATTAAGTATGAAGATACCCGAGTGCTTAGCCATTAATAGGTGCTATTTAATAATTCATTCATCGATCTTTGTACCCAGTGTGTGTCAGGCACTGGGTACGTTTCGGGGGTACAGCAACAAAAAAACCAGCACAGGCTTTCATACTTCTCTTGTGGGTCATCCTGTAAGTATTCATTTCCAATTTAGTTCCTGCTTTGGGGGCATCTTCCTGCTTATCAGTCAGTGTCCCTGAAACATGAGAGGGAATAAAATAAGAGCTTCCCTTCAGCTAGTAAAACAACTCTGGGGAAAAAGAGGTTAAAATTTAGACAACAATTAGGAAATTACTGAAAAAATCTATGTTCCATACTACACCACTCAGGATTCTTGGTTGAATGAAACAGAAACCAACTCTAGCTTTCTTAAGCAAAAAGGAGATTTATTGGAAGGAGATTGCTGGGAGGCTAGAGGGCCAACTTGGAACAAGAATACCAAGCGTCAGGGACAACCATGTGCTGGTCAGGAGGCTGTCAATGACAGTGAGATGTCACTGCTGCCATCATGCCATCACCACTTTCCTGCTGCCAGGACAAGCTGACCTCCACCAAGCTGCCGCTTGCTATCACATACTCGAGATGCAATGCCCTGCCTCCTGGCTGTGCCAGGGAATATTGGAACCCCAGGCTTCCAGAGTGGGAGGCAGGCATTGGGAATCGCTTTCCTGCCAAGACCGTACACACCGGAGGACAGAGATTCCCTCTTGGTCCGTCATACATTTGTTCCTGTTTTCCTGTTTCTATGGACAATGGAGAGATGAGGAGAGCAAGTTTGGCCTTTTCTTACCTGTAGGGAATGAACCAATGCTGGCTACCACCTGTCAGTGTTAAAAAGAAGATTCTAGTCCAATGGGCCTGATTTTAATCTTAGAAAGTGTTTTGTCCAGGAAGATCCCCAGTATCAGGCCTACACTGCATAGAGACTGCACTTCTGATCTAGTTTGTCATCTGTGATTACGGCATCCGGGAGCTTGTGTGATGGATGGCAGGTCTGTATTTTCAGGCAGCTATTATAATGCTGCCTAGCATATAAACAAAGGAAAATATTTCCATTCTTGCCCTATGTCAAAAGAGCAGTAATTCCCAAAGGCCAGAACAAGTTAGTCGTATGTTCTTTGGAACAAACCAGGTGACCGTGGGACAAAGGTCTTTTTAAGTTGTCTCCAAGTATTTAATAAATGCCAGCTTTTCCATATTAGGTTGGTTATTGATAGAAAAAAATATATATATATATTCAAAAGCACAGACCGGTTGGCGGAAGAGTCTAACTTATACAGAATAACATGGAACATCAGAAGACTGTGCACAAATTCAGGCTTTAGAATCAGACAAGCTTGGTTCCAATCTAAATCCTGACTAGCTGCAAGATTTGTAGCAAAATCTTCTGAACCTGGTTCATCTATAAAATAGGAGTAATAATAATACCTATCTCGTTATTATATATTAAGTATATTATACCTATCTCATTATGTAAGCTATGAAATGGTGTATATAAATTGTTAAGGATAATACCTAGCACATTATAAGCATTCAAAAACTGTTACATACCATGACTGTTATAAAAGTTTATGTGGCATAGTGATAAAAGTAGGATCTACAGGGGAAGAGAGGAAGAAGGTGTCACACACAGAATGCCAGACACAAAGGCATCTGCATCAGACATTCATTGAGTCCTCTTGTTTCTGGTTCTGTGGATGCAGAGATGAATGGTCCGCTTTCAAGCACCTCATGGTCCAGTGGAGGAAATGAACAAGTAGATTTCAATTAGGATTAATGTAAGTAGGGTCAGATCATAAGAGGCCTTTAGACCTAGAGCCTCCAGGAAGGTTCCCCATTGATGACTTCCCTTCTAGACTTATGGCCAAATAGCATCTGTCCTTATTTAACCTGCTGGAGGAAACAGGGCACTTTGCTTCTGGAGTCTACCTCTGAACTCATGATAACGTCACATCCCCCATCTTTAAATGTATCCCATTTATGGAGAAAGTGCCAGCAATAGCAGCCAAGATTTTACAATACTTACTAAATGTCAGGAATTGTGATGGATTTATCTCAGATAATATCTACAACAGTCTTTCTGGGAAGTTACTTTTATTCCCATTTCACAGATGAGGAAGTTGAGGCTCAGAGAAGAGAAGTAACTTGGCCAACCGTGTCTTTATATAAGTCCTTTTTTGGTCTTGTCTTTGCCAACCTGAACAGATTCATCTTTTGCCACACCTTCCCTCCTAGTTCTTCCTCCTCAAGCTCTATGCTCCAACCAATCTGAACTACCTATGACAATATATTTTAGAACAAGGGTCAATAAACTGCAGCCCACTGGCCAGATCAGGCTGACTGCTTGATTTTGTAAATAAAGTTTTATTAGCACACCGTCATGCCCATTCGCTTACATATCGCCTGTGGCTGTTTTTATGCTACAACAACAGAGTTGAAACCATATGGCCCATGAAGCCTAAAATCTTTACTGCCTTACTCTTCACAGAAAATATTTGCTGACACCTGCTTTAAAGTTTCAAACCTCCAGGCTCTTGCTCATGCTGTTCTTTCTGCCAGTATGCTGTTTCTTTCATCAGGAATGTGAGGAACTTTGACTTTTGACTCAAAACCTTCTGAAAAAACTAATTTTTTAAGGAGTTTGTCACTTTTGCTTTTGAGTTGGCATTATTTCATGCATACTTCTGCTTTTGCATTTGTCACATTACATCACAAGTGTTCATTTACATGCCTGTGAGACCTAAAGGACGGGGACCTTGTTGTATGTATTTTTATGCCTCACCATGCCACTCAATTCCTTGAACATGTTGGGCTCTCACTTAACATGTATTAAAACAAATTGAAGTCCTTACTGCCTTGCCTGCTTCTTAGCAGAGTGTAGCTGTTTAGTGAGAGGATCTCAGGAACAGTATGGTATCTCAGAAAGAGGCACTGGGACCTGGAAACCAGGATCCAGGAAATGTGGTGCCTCTCATGCCACCTTTGGGTCTCTCTTCTCATCACTGAGTGGCCTTGGGCAAGTACGTTCACCTATTTGAGCCTGCATGCCTTCATCTGCACTGTTGGACTAGATTATCTCAAATGTCCCTTCCTGCCCTGAAAATTCTATGAGACTGACATGTGAGACTGAGTTTCAGCAGTCAGAACAGTTAGCCTCTCTCTGTCTCTCTCTCTCTCCCTCTCTCTCTCTCTCTCTCTCTCTCTCCCTCTCCCTCTCCCTCTCCCTCTCCCTCTCCCTCTCTCTCTCTCATACACACACACACACACATATCCAGGCTACAGTGCAGTGGTGTGATCATAGCTCACAGCAACCTCAAACTCCTGGGCTCAAGCGATCCTCCTGCCTCAGCCTCCCAAGTAGCTGGGACTACAGCCCCACACCAACATGCCCGGCTAATGTTTTTATTTGCTGTAGAGATGGGGTCTTGCTATGTTGTCCAAGCTGATCTGAAACTCCCGACCTCAAGCAATCCTCCAGCCTCAGCCTCCCAAAATGCTGGGATTACAGGCATGAGCCACTGTACCTGGCCTGTTTTTTTATAAAACAGCATTAATTGGCAAATGATGATGCCCCCTTCTTGTTCTCATGCTTGCTGGATTAGAGCACTACTCACTCAGCATCCACGGTGAGAGATGCAGCCTTTGGGATACTAGACATGGCAAAGCCGAACCAGAAAGGGGTAGCAAATGTCAGTGTAGTGTCCCACTGCCATCCATCCCCACGAGTGGCATTTCACAGCCCCAGTCAGCTCCAGCCTTCACCCTGAGCACATCCCCCAAACTTGTCTATGACAAGAGTCACATGAGTTAGTTTCTAAGATACAGATTTCTGGATTCTTCCTTAATCACCTGGAGTGGGGCCATGGAATCTGCACGTTCCACAACTGCCCTAAGCAGTTCAACAGGCAAGTTTGGGAATCCTGACTTAGGAGTGAGACTCCAAATATGAAGTTCTGCTGGCTCCAAAGCCACAGAGGTTCATCACCGCTGTTGGGTTGAAATGGCAAGTCCATTTGTCTCCTGCACAAATGGTAATCGTAGGAAAGCATTTGCTGCAGGGGATGCATTTTTCAAGCCCTGCTACAGCACCGTCAGAGTGGGCTCATTTGCACACCTGCATATTTTCCCCCAATTTTCCAGCGTAACCCTCTGTGAATAATTGCAGTTTTGCTAATTGAATCTGAGAGCACCTGTTTCTTAATCAATATTAATGTATCGCATGGATGCAGAATTTGTAATGAATCATTCTAGGGGGAAAATGATTAAATTTAAAAAATGGAAAGAAAAGTGAGGCATTCACCCTGTTCATCTGCAGCCTGATGAGTTGTGGCCAGAATCCTGTCTGGAAAGGTATAGAGTAGAACAGGGTTGCCAGGCCACGAGACACCAAGCCCCGCCACGGGGCTGTCACTCAAGGTGCTTATCTCTCTCCCATTTTTGGAAAAGAGACAACAGTGCCTGCAACCTACAAGGCCCCAAATACCCACCCAATCATGCCCCGGAATGCCCCTCCCTGGCTCTGACCACCTCACTATTCATTTTCTATTTCCCCTCAATCCCCAGGCCCTGGACTTCCTGCCACAAACTCTCTCTTGATCTTTGCTGTAGATAGGAAAGGTGCCCAATTCAGCCAACCGATGGAAGGCAGGGCCTTTCAGGAGGAAGGAGCCTGGGTTCTACCATTCCCAAAAACCCCTTTCAATTTTTGACCTGGGATCATGAGGCTTCAGTGTTCCTGTTCCTTCAACAGTTTCAGCTCGGAAGTTGATTTCTCCTGGAAAACTTCCCCCTCTCCTCCTCCCCTTTGCACAGCCCAAACTACGGGTGTCAATTCTGTGATCCTCTCCATGCATTGAACCCTCTGGCACACTCTGCTCTGATTGTCTCAGGAGCAGGAACGGTGCCCTACGACTGCCTGTGGGTCCCCATGCCTCACCCAGGGCCTGGGGAAACGTAGGTGCTTTACAACTTCGAGCTGAGCAAATGACTGAGCACTGGATTATTTCCTCCGTGAAAAGGTGTTAGATGTGATTTTACAGCTATCAGGACTATTACTATGCGGTCAAGGTGTGTTTTCTGCAATTCTGTCTAAACTGATGGAACAAAACCTTCTAACCAGTTGTGAAATCCTGTAAGACCCCATCATCTGGGTCGCCTATCCAGTGGCCTTATCCTTAGAAAGCTGTCCACCCAGTGCCCATGCGATAACTCATGCCCCTGAACCAGCCCACAAGCAGGGCCAGCTGGCCACGCTTGATGTCCACAAAGTGCGGGGTGTGAAGGGCTGTGGTCTGTGCCTCTGGTGCTTCTCTGGTCCGTCAGTTGAGTCTGGGAGGAGCCTCCTGTATGCCTGACCCTGGCGTCATCCCACGGCAGAACACTCAGAGTTGATGGGTCCCAGAAAGACCAGCCAAGGTGAACAAGCACCTGGAAGAAGGCAGCATGAATCTGAAGCCTGCTGTTATCACTTAGAATGGGAGCTCTCTTTACAAAGGCTATGTCCGTTACCCAAGACAGCTCTCTCTACCGTCACCTGCCAACAGCAGGTGCTCGAGGAGCCTGGGCTCAGAGCACAGGGGAGCATGCATTCCTGAAGGAGCTTTCCCATCAGCCAGGGAGATGGGGAGCCTTTCCCTGCACCCACATTCTTTCTTTACAAGTGTTAATATCTGCAATGTGGCCAGTTTCATGTTGTGCTTAGCCTGGAAGCTATTCTATAATATTTAAGATGACTTTGTGCATATCTGATCAGTCATTCCCGTTTCAGTCGTCCCTCAGTCTATGCAGAGGATGCCCAAGTTCATGCATATTCAAGCCCCTTAGTCAGCCCCGAAGAAACTGCACTTAGGAAAAGCAAGCCCTCCACAGATGCGGGTTTGCGTCCCACACATACTGTAATTTTGATCAACGTCTGGTTGAAAAACATCCATATGTAAGTGGATTTGTGCCCTTAAAACCAGTGTCATTCAAAGGTTTCAACTGTATATGTTATTTTTATTACTCAAGCTCTAAACTGTCCTGAAATCTTTCCTGCTATCTTGGCCAATCTATCCCAAAGCCAACTCAACATCTCCCCTTGGATATTTCACAGATATTCGAAGCTCAAATGTGTGAAACCAAATTAATCCAAAACCAAGGGCCAGGCGCGGTGGCTCACGCCTATAATCCTAGCACTCGGGGAGGCCGAGGCGGGAGGATCGCTCAAGATTAGGAGTTCAAAACCAGCCTGAGCAAGAGTGAGACCCCGTCTCTATTAAAAATAGAAAGAAATTAATTGGCCAACTAAAAATATATAGAAAAACTTAGCCAGGCTTGGTGGCACATGCCTGTAGTCCCAGCTACTCGGGAGGCTGAGGCAGGAGGATCGCCTGAGCCCAGGAGTTTGAGGTTGCGGTGAGTGAGGCTGACACCACGGCCTCTAGCCCGGGCAACAGAGTGAGACTCTGTCTCAAAAACAAAAACAAAAACAAAAACATTATTTGGTGTGTCTGTGAGGGTGTTTTTTGGATGAAGTTAGAATTTGAAATGAAGACTGAGTAAAGAAAACTGCCCTCCTGAATGGGAGTGGCCTCATCTAATCTATTGAGGGCTTGAGTTGAAAAGGGGAGAATTTGCTCTCTGCCTGCTTGAGCTGAGATATTGGTTTTCTGCCCTTAGACTGGGACTTACACCATCAGTGCTTGAGGTTGTCAGGCACTGGGACTCACACTGAACTACACTCCCCACTTTCCTGGGTCTCTAATTTGCAGGTGACAGATCATGGGACCTCTAGCATCTATAATCATATGAACGAATTCCTTATAATAAATCTCTTTCTATATATCTCCTATCGGTTCTGTTTCTTTGGAGAGTCCTAATACAGCCCCTCCCCCCCCACCAGTGTCTTAGTCTGTTAGTGTTGCTATAAAGGATACCTGAGGCTAGGTCATTTATTTTAAAAAACAAAAAAAAAAAGAAAAAGGTTTATTTGGCTGATGATTCTCATGTCTGGAAAAGTTCAAGATTGAGTACCTGTGTCTGGCAAGAGCCACAAGCTGCTTCCACTCATGGCAGAAAGTGAAGGGAAGCCAGTGTGTGCAGAGATCACATGGCAAGAGGAAGCAAAAGAGTGAGAGTGTGAGGTGCCAGGCTCCTTTTAACAACCAGTACTTGTAGGAACTAATGGAGAGCTCACCCTTGAGAGAGGCATTAATCTGCTTGTGAGAGATCCATCCCCAAGACCCAGAAACCTCCCATTAGCCCCCACCTCCAACAATGGGGATCAAATTTCAACATTGATTTGGAAGGACAAAACACCCAAACTGTAGCAACCAGTATATTCAGATCCACAGTAGTCAAATCCCTCAGATGATGTCCACTATTTACAGCAAGAACAAAAAATAATTATCAAATGCTTTAATTCTGCAGTGGGGAAGTACCCAATAAAAACAAATGCCAGGCCCCTGACTCAAATCTTAAAACTTCAGAATAGAATTCAGGTTCAGATGGTGAAGTGATATAGATCAGCATGTGAAATGGAGCACATGTGGAAGTGACTCTTGTTTAATTGGAAACATCTGCTGGCACCTATTTCTTTACTGAAATTGCAAAATCTCATCCATGATTTAGAAGGCTCATACTGGAAAAAAGTAGCTGTTGAATGGCTATTCAACGAACTATGGATTAAGACATAGTTTGGATGGACTGTTGGACTATGGATTATTCATTAAGACAAAGGAAATTGAAGCTCTAGTCTTGTTAGTTTTTGTCAGTTTGCTTTCCGTATTTTATTTGGCTTCTAGAATTGAAAGGTTGATTTTTCCCCTCCAGATGCATCAAAATAACTCCTGGGAAATCCCCAGAGTGAAAGCCTCAGGGCCAGCTGTGTCCTCAAATGGCCGGCTCTGTCACTATGAAGGCTGTTCATTAGTGAACACAGGACAATCGTGGCCTTAGCTGCCTTGCAGTTCCACTCCTCCAGGCCTTACCGCTCCCCTGCAGCCAGCAGACAAGGGACAATTATTATGAGCTATGGCAGTGATTTGGAATAAGAGCTGATAGACAAATTTCTTTTCCAGAGCACATAGCTTATTGGAAACCTCTTTTAGTCAAGAGATATGGGATTGTTTCCTACCTCCTCTCCTGACAGGCTGACCTTGTATGGTATGTTCCTTACTAGAAGTCCTAGGGTAGACTCAGGTAAAAATCTAATTGGTGTTTAATTTTCCTGAGCATGACTTTATATAGATGGAAATGTGGTCTTCATTACAGTGGTTTTAATGTAAGATTGTCATGTTTTAAAAAGCAACAATATCTTGGAGAAAAAATTGCTATTCAAACCCAGAAGTTATTTGGTCCCTTTAAGCAATAACTTGGCACAATATAGATATTGCTCTTTCTATTGTATAGCCACAAAGGATAATATTCAAATGTCAGATAATAAAGTGTTGGTGAGGATGTGGAAACAGGAAATCTCATGTATTAATGGTAGAAATGTAAAATGATGCAGCCACTTTGGAAAATAGTTCATCAGTCCCTCAAAGTATTAAATATAAAGTTAGCATGTGATCTAGCAATTCCACTCTTAAATGTATACCCAAGAGAATTGAAAGCATATGTCATCAGAAGCTTGCACATGAATATTCACAGGAATATTATTCATAATAGCCAAAGTATAGAAATAACCCAAAAGTCCATCAACTGATGAATGGATAATTAAAATGTACACTTTAAAAATGGGTAAACTGTATGGTATGTAAATTATATCTCAATAAAGGTGTTAAAAAAAGAAAAACAAATGGCAGTAAAAATTCAGACATAAAGATTTAAAAGTAAATTATAGAAAATAAGGCTTAGACTTCTCAACCTCAAGAACTGTGAGCCAAATAAATTTCTGTAAATTAAAAATAAAAATAAAATAAGGCTTAAATCTAGAGGGGAAAAATTTATTAACTTCTAATAACTTAGAATCAGCTCTTCTGTTATATTAACTTGAACTACCCAGTATCTTCCGATGATTGACATAAATATTCTCTATACCAAGACAAACTAATTTATTTATGACAATTGCAAGAAGCTTATCTTGAGTATTCCTTCACCAGAAAGAAACACAACTTAACGGTCTACATCCTATGGGTGTTTTTTAAGATTGTCATTCACCCTTGGATCTATAGGACCTATTTTCTCAAATGAATGACAAGTTTATCTACACTCTTCAGGAATGTAATGCTCAATGTTTAACAAAAAACAGCCATATTTTAAACACTACTTCCAAGTATCAACAGGAAAACTTTCTTGCCTTTCTGTGCTTCAGACATGTTATTATAAACCTTAGTATACTTAAAGTTAAATGAAAGATGTCACCTTTTGTCTCTGTTGCTAAAACAGGCAGCCAGAGGTAGCAGAGCCAGTAAAATCTGAGCTGTAGAGAAATTAAGAGGATGAGAAGTTAGGTTGTCCCAGGATAGTCAATCTTGAGGCAATTTGGTCCAGGAAAGTCAAAAGTTGAGAATCGGCTAAAAAGGCTTACAAATGGGGCCCCGGTGTGAACCACTCAAAGCAGAGAGTTTTGTTGGTTTCCATACCTATCACTCTTAACTGCCAGGACCTGCATCAACCAACTACACCAAACCTACCTCCAATTCTGCAGCTTAACGATGAGCTGTTTATCATTAAACTAAGAACAGAGAGAAAACAGCTTGTTTGTTTTGTTTACTGGAGGAGGTCGGGAAATAGTCACAGTGTAGGCTACCAGTGTACAAGAGCCAAATGTCAAAATTTCAGGAAATTTGTGAGCTAGTTATCATGTTGGTAGTTTGAAATCACCATGGTAGGAAAGTCAGCAAATGCTACAGATTGTCAAATATTAATATTTAGTAGCACACCACAAGCTAACAATACCTGGGCCTCTGAAACTTTCCTAACAACCTTTAAGTTTTATTAATCAAACATAAATATGGCAAATGTCTGATGCCCACACTTACCAATGTCATTTTCCAGGATAAACTCACTAGGGTGAGAGTACTTAGACTCTTACTCTATTTATCATCCTTCAGCCAAATTTTCAAGCACAGCTTTGAAAATTGTGTAACATTTTAGATATAAAATGCACAGAAATAGTAAGCTGAACCATATGAAACTGTTTTTATAGGCCAATCACATATCAGCAACTTCTTATGGCCCATCATCCAGTTTAAGAAACAGAACATTATCCAGTTAAAAACTCAGTAGTGTCTTTTCTGTTACATTCCCTTCCTTCTTTCCATCCCTCAGAGGTAACTGCTCTCCTCAATTTATCAGTCATTCTCATGCATCTTTAAACTTTTTCATAGATGGGGTCTTGCTATGTTGCCCATGCTGGAGTGCAGTGGCTACTGACAGGCGCAATCATTGCACTCTATAGCCTCGAACTCCTGGGCTCAAGCAATCCTTCTGCCTCAGCCTCCGAGTAACTAGGACTACGGGTTTGTGCCACCATGGCCAGCTAATTTTAAAAAATTTTTTGTAGAGATGAGGTCTTGCTATGTTGCCCAGGCTGGTCTTGGACTCCTGGGCTCAAGCAATCCTCCTGCCTGGGCCTCCCAAAGTGCTGGGATTACAGGCATGAGCCACCACACCCAGCTGAACATTGACAGATTTTGGTATCCACAGGGGCCCTGGAACCAACACCTCACTGGTAGCGAGGGACAACTGTATTTGTCAAATGATAAGAGTAGTTAATATTGCCAATTTAAAAGAAATCCCTTTATGGCAACTGTATCAAATCTACAAATTAATGGGAAAAAACTAGCATAGAGTAGGCATTAAGTACATCAGCATTAAGTACACCATTTGCACACTATCAATAAATTATTTAAAAATTCACTAGGATAACATAAAACCCACTAATAGGAAGAATTGGTATCTTTATACTGTTCAGTCTTCTATAGCCTGGAATATGGTACTGTTCTTGGTTTTATGACACAGGAATTTTTTTTAAAAAAGGTTAAAACTGATTTTTATCACTGTTCCACAGGAGGGGAAAATTACAAAGTTCTAGAGACATGGAAAATCTCATTCTCCTTGCAAATTCACAATGTATATTAAACTTTCAAGACAGAGTAGTTGTATAATAGTAGCCTCTACTTAAGACTAAATGAACCAGACTAGAATTTCCATAGTTCATCAAGTCTAAGACATTGATTTCAGATGCATGGTTATTTTATGTACCAAACAGAAAAACGCCTGCTAATTTAAGTTTTAGCCAAATCTAAATTTATGTTATTTAAGATGCAACCCAATGTCTGAGATATTAAAAATTTTTTAAGTCCATCTTGGAATGAAATATACTTAGAATTCAAGCAGAATGGCATAAATAGTAACAAAACACATAAAATACTTAAGCATAATCTTATCAAAATTTCTGTTAAATATGGTAGATCCTAATTATTCATGGATTCTGTATTTGGGAGTTTCCCACTTGCTAAAATTTATTTGTAACACCAACCAAAATCAATACTTGCAGTGCTTTCAGTCATGTGTGCATACGCACGTTCCCAGCTGACGCTGAACAAAGTGTCGCTCTGCCTTCTTGTTTCTCATGCTGTAAACAAATGTCCTTTCCATGGTCTATTTAGAGCCACATTTTTTACATTTTTGTTGGAGAGTTCATTGTTTAAAATGGTCCCAAGGTTTAGTGCAATCTAGTGTTCCTAAATTCAAGAAGGCTGTGATGTACCTTTTGGAGAAAATAAGCATATTAGATAAGCTTTGTTCACGCATGAGTTACGGTGCTGTCAGCTGTGCATTTCGTGTTAATCAATTAACAGTATATATTACATAAGGTGTCTTTAAACAGAAACACACATAAAACAAAGTTATGTATTGATCGGTTGATGAGAATGTTGTGACCAAAGGCTCACACGATGGTTCAGGATGCACAGAAACCTTACAGAAGATAACTACTGTGAATACTGAGAATTGATTACATTGGCCATCTAGAGGCTTTGCCGTTATTCTTTTCTTTGTAAACAGAATCTCATTATATACTAACCTTCTTTAAAATATATGAAATACATAAACAAAATTTAAAACTGTACTAAGAAAAGCAGTTTCAGATAAAGACAGCACTACCATGTTCTCACATAAAAAGATCTCAACGTTGCAAAATTTCTCTTCCTTTTCAAAAGTATTCTTATTTTGCGGATCCACAAGAATTTCATATTAAAGATCAATATCAGACATACTTTCAATGTCTCTAGAAAATGTCCACTACTGGTTTATGACAGACATTCTTCCTGTTATGGAGGTATCTTCTACGTTAGGTCTTCAGGAACAAGTGCCGTTACTAAATGTTATGTAGCATTTATTATAGGTGATACATAAATTTTGTTTGATTGCTGACTATATTAATACAATTCAAAATACTAAGCCATCTTTATCTTTACATAACCCGACATAATTATGCTAGATTAAAAGATACTATAAAATTTGATTTTCTATTATTTTACTTTAGGGTGTTCTATCTATACTCATAATTTTTTTTTAATCTCAAGCTTTAAATGTTAACAGTTGCGTGCAAAATGCAGCAGTGCTAAGATTCTATATGCCTTTGGTTTGGTGTCAAAAGCAGCATATTAAAGTCTAGCCTGTTTTCTATTCATACTGCACTGCTTCCTTTATAACTAATGATAGTAGTCAGTTCAAATAGTGTTTTGTTCATATAAACCCCCTTCATGTAAAAATGAATCGATGACTTCTAGGGGAATAAATTCAATCTAGTAACTACTGTGGTTATTCCCATTTAAACTGTGTTACCATACTAGTTTCACACTGCAAACATCCTAGACATGAAAACTAAAAGCTTACATTTTATATGAAATAAATTATTAATATCAAAAAATCTTGTTATATGGCATTTTCACTTCTTTAATTTTATTTATATATTTTCTGAGACAGGGTCTCAATATGTTACCCAGGCTGCTTTCAAAACTCCTGGGCTCATGCAGTTCTCCCATCTCAGACTCATGAGTAGCTGGGATTACACATGTCCACCCCCAAGCCTGGCCCAAAATTTTATTTGTTTTTTTTAAGAGAGAGGTCTATGTTACCCAGGCTGGAGGGCTATAGGCGCAATCATATAACATTACAGCCTTGAACTCCTGGGCTCAAGTGATAGTCTTGAGTAGCTGGGACTTTTAAGTGTGCACTAATGGTACCTGGCTCCCATTTTTACTAGTGTCTGCTTCCCTTTTAGTCTATAAGCTCCATGAGGGCAGAAGCAAATTGTGTTTATTCACTCTTGCAGGGTCTTCTCAGTTTGAATCTCCTCTCCACCTTGCTGCACTGCACAACAGCCTTTGACTTTTGCCTTCTGCTTGGCATATTCTGATCTGTTGGTGCTCCTACCAACGGCAGTTCCAACAGATCAGAATTTGGAAAAGAATGAGATCAAGATATTTCCCAGTTTAACTTCCAAAAAGTATGGAGAAAAATTACGTATTGGTTGTATCTTGTAATTCCACCTCAACTTTTAATGTATTTATTATCAAAGAATATTCATAGGTTCTCTCCCATTCCCCCGCCATTAAAGGAGGTTTATTAAGCTAAAGTTTGAGGACACTCCTAGAAAAAACAGAAGCATCTGTGACCTGTGCTCACTGAAGAGGGATTTGGGAACTCAGTATTGAAGGGGAGAGGGCATACAGAAAGAAAGGAAGAATGGGGTGTGCAGTGAGGCAAATGGTTACAATCCTGTGAGACATCAGTTAGTGCCCAGAAAAATCAACATTTTACGTAAGGTGAATGAATGTTTGAAGAGAAAAGGGGAATTAAGGACGAATCAAATATGTAGATGCCCCTGGGTAGGTAGAATGATTCATCTTGTCTCATCTCTGCTCTGCACCTGAGAAGAATCTGACTTTTTAGACATCATGAGGAAAACAGAAGACTCCACAAAAAGGGGATGAGTGGTGACTTTTTCTGAGTTTCCTTAGGGGTCTGAGTCATTAGAAATTCCCTCTAAGTCCTCTCATGTGGTGAAGACAGAAAAAAGGCTCATGAATTTCATACACACTCCCTTTTGGATCATCGAATTTGTGATAAAACTGTTTAACCACTGCTGTGTAATTTGTGAAAATATAGCTAATTACTACATGATAACCTCAATGACTTATGAACAAAAGAAACATGTCAACTGTGGAAAAATCTAAAAGCATTTGACTTTACTTGATGAGACAAGAAACTTTAAAAAAATATATTCACAAATTTTATACTAACTTCTTTAAAACACACCCTCCGCTCCCACCTTCTTGCTATCTCTCAAATTGTACATCCCTCTTACAGGGCCTAAACTTTTTTTTAAGGTTAACAATCTTAAAGAAATTTCCTTCTTATTTAAAAAATAAACAAAGACCTACATGCATACTCAAATTAAAATACAGATTTAGGTCCTCCACAGCCTCTAAGTTAGTTTTTTCACCTTAGCATATAAACAAATGGTAGTAAGCTTTACAAGGAATTGTATGCACTCAGAGGTATTTTTCTCTAAGCTTAACCAATTAAAACAATTTTTAAAAATCCTCATTAACAATTGGAAAGAATAGTTTTACTGTCAAATAAAGTAGGACTTTTACCTTTTGTTCTTAAAGGACCCCTCATAAAAGTGCTTGATGAAAGAGCCACTGACAGGTACATTCCACGTTAACAGGAGGTTTCAACACTGCTCATACCGATAATCTAGTGAACATTATCTATAGTTTCAACTCAAGAGAACATAAAATATTCTATTGAGAATCTATTGAAAAGCCAAAGAGGGCTGGGCGTGATAGCTCTGGCCTGTAATCCTAGCACTCTGGAGGCTGAGATGGAAGGATTGCTCGAGCTCAGGAGTTTGCCCAAGACCAGCCTGGGCAAGAGTGAGACACCATCTCTACTAAAAATAGAAAAAAATTTGGCTGGGCAACTAAAAATATAAAAATAATTAGCTGGGCATAGTGGTGCATGCCTATAGTCCCAGCTACTTGGGAGGCTGAGGCAGGAGGATCGCTTGAAGAGAAAAGGGGAATTAAGGACGCTTGAGCCCAGGAGTTTGAGGCTGCTGTGGGGTAAGCTGATGCCATGGCACTCTACCAGGCAACAGAGCAAGACTGTCTCAAAAACAAAAAAAAAAGCCAGAGAGCTACGCACAGTGACTCACACATGTAATCCCAACAATTTGGGAAGCCAAGGCAAGTTTGCTTGAGGCCAGGAGATTGAGTTCAGCCTGGTTTCCACCTGGCAAGACCCCTGTCTTCGCCAAAAAAAATAATTTTAAAAATTCCAGGCATGGTGGCTTGCACCTGTAGTCCCACCTACTTGGGAGGCTGATCCAGGAGGATAACTTGAGCCCAGGAGTTTGAGGCTGCAGTGAGCTATGATCATAATCATGCCAATGCACCCCAGCCTGGGTGACAAAGTGAGACCTTGTCTCTATCAAGACAAAAAACAAAAAAACAATGACCCCTGATTTAGAAGATGACCATCATCTTTTAACAAGAACCTAAGTCTCCAGAGAGTAAAGCTCAGAAAAGGAGAATCAATTTTAGACCCCATCACAAAAGCATTTTAGTTTCTGAAATACCAAGAACTTCTTACTTTACCTGTAGATAGGTTTCAGAATAAAGTCAAAGTAAAGCAATAAAAATGAATACTCAGTGTATGACAAATTAAAGGGTATATATTCTATATATATTCATAAAAAAAATTTCAGTTCAAAAAATTAAACCCCGATCATCTAAGAATGATGTTCTTAAACCGGGTGTGGTGGCTCACACCTGTAATCCTAGCACTCTGGGAGGCCGAGGCAGGATCGCTCAAGGTCAGGAGTTCGAACCCAACCTGAGCAAGAGCGAGACCCTGTCTCTACTAAAAATACAAAGAAATTAATTGGACAACTAAAAATATATAGGAAAAAAAAAATTAGCCGGGCATGGTGGTGCATGCCTGTAGTCCCAGCTACTCTGGAGGCTGAGGCAGAAGGATTGCTTGAGCCCAGGAGTTTGAGGTTGCTGTGAGCTAGGCTGACACCACGGCACTTTAGCCCAGGCAACAGAGTGAGACACTGTCTCAAAAAAAAAAAAGAAAAAAAAAAAAAATAATGATGTTCTTAGATATAGTATAAATTCTTAGCTCTCACTGTGGTAAATTCATGAATATATAGGAAACTACTAAAACTTTGAAATACTGAAAAGACAACTGTCCCACATTTATGTTTATTAAAAATTGACATAAACAAACAAAACCTGTACAAAAAATATCCCATTTCACTTATCACATTGAAACAGTAATCTTGACAGACATTATCGCCTAGGACCCCCCCTTCCTCTGCCACGGCCACGT
>CAUYRT010032653.1:0-22895 GCA_963574885.1 Lepilemur ruficaudatus | reverse complement strand
GGCTAATTTTTTCTATATATTTTTATTTGGCCAATTAATTTCTTTCTATTTTTAGTAGAGACGGGGTCTCGCTCTTGCTCAGACTGGTCTCCAGCTCCTGAGCTCAAACAATCCACCCACCTCGACCTCCCAGAGTGCTGGGATCACAGGCATGACCTACCACGCCCGGCCGGTTTGCTAGTGTATTGTTGAGGATGTTTGCGGCAGTGCTCGGCACAGATGCTGGCCTGCAGTTTTCTTTTCTTGTGGTGTCTTTCTCTGGCTTGTGTATCAGGGTGATGCTGGCCTCACAGAATGAGAGTGAGAATATTCCCTCTTTGATTTTTTGGAAGAGTTTGAGAGTGGTGTCCGTCCCTCTCGAAATGTCAGGTGAATGCAGCATGCAGCCATCCCGTCCAGGGCTTGCCTTTATACACTTGCATCTTTGAACAACGTTGGGGGCACGGAAAGCTGTGAGGATGGCTGAGCCCTGGGCCCATCAAGGACACCCGTGACGTTCAGTTATCACTTGTAGGCTCACTGGCCACACCCCCTGGGCTGGGTGGACGTATGCCCAGCCCCTTGGCTACCTCCCATCCTGGAGCCTAGGCAGGTGCAGCCACATGGGTGGGGCTGGCCACACCGTCCACTACCCCAGCCCTGCCCTTTGCTTTCTCTGGGGTTGGCTCAAGACCAGAAAGGACCCTGGTAGCACCTGAGCCCCTTCCCTGCCCTGGTCTGGCACCAGGCCGGTGTCTGTCCCCTCAGCTTGTCTCGGTGGTGGGTAGGGTGTGCGCCACGCTTGGCATCACTCCCCCACGGCTCTGTCGAGGTAGCGTGCCGTGGGAGGACAGTTTCGTGCTATCGTGTGGCCTGTGAGGTAACACCCCTGGGTCCGGGGCGAGGGTCCCACTTGGCTGGCCCTGGAGGAGGGGTCCCTGCTTGGGGTCACCCTTCGTTTCCTCCAGGCATCCTAGTACCCTCCTGAGCACGGCACCCCTTGGGGGCCCCCCTTCTCTGACACTCTCAGAGCCTATGCACCCCCCCACCCCCTCCCCAGCCTTGCCAGGTGGGGTGGAGACGGACCGGCCCAGGGCAGAGCTGCCTGTTAATGACACCCAGGGAGGTGGCTTGACCTGTCCAGGCCCTTCCTACTGGCTGCCGAGTGAGGGGACCTAGTCATCTAGGGGGGTGGATGTGGGGAGGGGCAGCCTTGGCCAGAGGTGACCAAACCTTGGGACCTGCCACGTGCCCGAGGTTGGGTGGCCCCTGGGCAGAGGCCGCGTCTGTCCTGGAGGCCTGTGGGGTGGGGCCTGCTGGCCCCTGGGTACAGCTTGGCCTGGGGAGAGGCAAGTGGCGTCATCTGCAGCCTGTGGCCCCGGGGAGCCCCGCACGGGGCCCCTGCCTGCCATCCGCTCAGGTGTGGGGTGACTGGGCCCCGAGCGTTGTCAGTGAGACGCTCAGCAGGGTGCAGGGCTGGTGCTGGCACCAGGGGCGCCGGGGGGGGGGTGTTGAAGGGACGGCACCGCTCTGCGCTGTTTACCTGTGAGCACGGCGTGTCCACGCGTGTGCGGTGCCAGGGCAGGGGAAGCACGTGCTGGGCCGGGGGCTGTCTGTGCCCTGGTTTGGGTCCCCCCATCTCAGCCCCTCTCCCTGACAGGCCATGGCCTACGCCTCCGAGGACGGGGTCCTCACTGAGGCCATGATGGACGCCCGCGTGCAGGACGCGCTGCAGCAGCACCAGCAGAAGATGCAGTGGCTGACGGCTGCGGGGCCCAGGCCCGAGGGCGGCCAGCGCCTGCTTCCCTGAGTCCACCCCCGGGACCGAGGCCCCGCCCTCCCCACCGCAGCGTCTGGCGAGTGTTCATCTTGGGGGCCGGGCGGCAGGAAGGCCTCTGTGGCTGGGCGGTGGCTCCTCCGCCCTGGGACACTCCTGGGTGGTGTCTTCACCCAGGCTTCTGGGGGAGAGCAGACGGTGCACCCTCAGGACCAGCCCGCGGCTGTCACCCTCAGGACAGGGCCTGGCTGGGTCCTTGTCCTCGGCTCCCCCAGGAGAGCCAGGCACAGCCGGGGCCCACGGAGGCCAGACTGAGGGAGGAGGCCCGGCGCCCCCAGCCCCACCTGGCAGTGGGCGTCCGAGGCCAGACCTGGCTGACCAGTAATGCCCCGCAATTGGGGCTAGGGCCTTTTTATCCAGAATGGAATAAAATTTCTGACACGACGCTTCCCCACGTGTGTGCCTCCTGGCTGGCGCAAGGGCTGGGGTCCGGTGGGTCCTCTGGGGTCTGAGGTGACAGAAGAAGCAGAGGCTGGAGCTTTCTGCAGAATTTACTGACCACAGAGGGGTGGGCTTCACAGTGAGGCACAGCCTGGCCACCCTGGGGCCATCGCGGCTGGGGGCCTTATTGCTGCTCGGCGCCTGCCCTCCACACCCCGGGCCACGCACACGCCCCATGCACGTGCTCCCGTGTGCAGACGGGCGCTTGCCCTGGCCTCCCTCCCCTCCCCTCTGCCACAGCCGGCTCCAAGACGCAGACGGACAGCCCACGCAGAGCGCGACGCGGCGGCTCTTGGTGGGACCCGGCCCCGGCCAGGTGCCCGCCTGCCCCACCCCCTGCACCTCTGGGGCGTCTGCCGCCCCACCCAGCCCCCACCCCACCCCCTTTATAAAAAGAAGAGGAGACAGCACCTTCCACTGGACCTGCCCGGCCGGCCACAGCCCCGGACACCCTGGGCCCGAGGCCGCTGTCCAGTCCCACCGGCCTGGGCATCCCCGAGGTCCCTTTTGCGTCTGCACAGCAGCCAGCGGCCCTGGCGAGTCCATGCGCGGCTCACAGGTGCCGCGGGCTGGGGTGGCCGTTGTGGTAGAGTTTCTGCTTCACGTGCACCATGTTCCCTGCAGCCTCCTCGAATGGCCTGTGCGGCCGCCGGCCCAGCTCCCGCAGGCTGCACAGCTTGGGCAGCCAGGTCCACGAGCCATCTGCAGGGGGACAGGGCGCAGTCAGGCGCAGGGCGGCCGCGACGGCGGCGCTCCCGGGTGGCGCGGGACACTCACCGTAGCGCCGGCCAGCCCTCCAGGCGCGCACTGCGCAGTGCAGGACGCCATCCATCCACACCAGGAACCAGCTGATGCAGAAGCCCAGCAGCAGCCCCAGCATGAGGTCGATCTCCTGCTTGGTCACGTTGTCCGTCACAAAGTAGTTCTCGGAGGCGTCCACCACCGACTGGTCCCCGTCGTACGGGATCACGTAGTGGATGTGGTGCCTGGGGGCGGCAGGGCAGGCCGGGCCCGGGTGGGTGTCGTGACCCCCGCGGGGCCTCCGGGGGCCTTGAAGCTGCCCCCCTGGGCTGGTTGGAGGGAGGCATCGCACCCGCCCGGGGCTCTGGGGAGAGCTACAGGGCAGCGGCCTTGCCTGTGGCTACCGCGGGCGAGGTCGGGGCTCACGGGGCGAGGCGTGGGCGGCAGCATCATGCTGGGTGAGGGCCCAGGACAGCCTGCGCCTGTGGCCAGGGTCACAGCCCACCTGCTGGCCCCCGGAACTGCCAATGCCAGCACGGAGCAAAGCCAGGTGGCTGGTGGCACAGAGGCCCTGCTGCCTCCTTGGGGCTCTGCCCTCTGGCCTCTCCCAGCGCCTTCCTGAGAGCCGTCTGCTCAGTGTGCCCACCCTGCAGCCTTCCCCACGCTCAGCCCTGTGGTCAGCCCAGCCTCCGGCCTCTGCACCTGACGCCCCTGGGCTTCCTCTGCTCTGCCGTGTGGTGCCTCCCCTGCCTGACTCACTGTGCGGGAGGTCTTGGGTGCTCTGCCCAGTGCCCTGTCCACTCCCCATCCCAGGGGAACCCCCTCACCCATGCCTGGCACAGACCCGCCTGTCCTCGGCCCTCAGCTGCTCCTGGGGTGGACAGTGTCCCGCTGTCCAGGGCTGAGCTGGAGAGGCTGCCTCCTCAAGGCCGGTCCTCCTCTCCCTGGGCTCCTGGGGGACTGACCAGGCTCAGGCTCTCAATCCCTAGGCAGCTCCCTCCAGCCACCCGCACCCCTTCCTGTGCTGGCTGGACGTCTCCTCCAGGAAGCCCTCTGGGCCCCATGGACCCCATGGGGTGGCCCTGCAGAGGGGCCTGCCTCCCAGGGCGGCAGACACAGAAGCGGGGAGAGGCAGCCTTGACCCGGGTGCCCAGGATGCTGGCTGGGTCCACACCAGCCACCCCCATGTCTTTGCACTACAGCTCCCTGTGTCTGCTGTGGTCTGCAGACACCTCACACTTGTTCCTCAAAATAGCTGTTCTCCTCAAACCTGCTTCCGGTCCTCCCCTCAGCCAGGTCCACACCTCCGTCTGGTCCACAAGCGTCGGGCACCTTCCCCCCAGTGAAGCCCCAGGCCCAGTCCCTGCCCCACCTCTGCTTGGAGCCCCTCCTGTTTTCTGGGCCCCCTAGTGGCCAGTCCTCTCAGCACAGCACGCTACGGCCACCGAGCAGGGGCTGCCAGCTCTCGGGTGGGGGGCTTGGAGTGACAGTGACCCACCCACCGTCTGTCATCATGATGGAAAACTAATGGTCATCGTCCACAATGTGCAGCGAGAAAGCTCCTCCCAACCCATCGCTGGCCTGGGCACCTGCAGCTCCTCTTGCCCTGTCCCGGGCCTCCCCCTCCTGGGGGTGCTGGGGTCTCAAAGATGAAGGCAGAACGAGACAGACCTCTGCAATGATGTGCTTTCTGCACACGTATGTCTGGGACGTGTACATACATGTGTCCACCTGAGGTCCAATGCATGTTGAGTATACACACCAGCCACATGCACAGGACATGGCGTGTATACGGTGGACATGGGCCCCATGAGCTTCACACCCAGGCTCGAGTGTGGTGCGTGTCACACGTGGGGGCACATTCACCCAGCTCTGCACACAGCCATCCTCTCCATGGGGCGACTGCCATGTGCACGGATGTGCGCAGACACAGATGCCCGCGGACACCTGTACTTTAGAACACTAATACCCATACACGTCCCCCATATAAAATTCTGTACAGGCATGTACAAGGCATACACATGTACACATGCTTATTCCACACAGTGTGTGCACATGGGTAGGGGCCATTGTGGCAGTGCATGTACATGGAGTATACACAGATACCCCATGTGCAAAACTGATACCTGCATACACATTTTCTGTACCCACATGGAGACATTTTGACATTTTCCTGAGCACACTCTGCGCTGTATATTGTATTATATATATGTACTTTGCATACACATATATGTTGTCAATATACAAGAGTACTTTGTACGTTGAATTCACATACCCTGTATGTAGAGACGTGTACAAAGCATATATATGTAGACACGTGCACACACGCAGAAACACCCTATGTCTGCAGCAGGATGTGACTGTTTTCTGTACCTATAGGCAGCTGTTTACACGAGTCCATATGTGTTCTAGAGATTGCATGAAATGCATACACACACCTGTGCAAATACACGCTAAAACATGCCCTCTGTCTGCTAGGTGGACCCTCAGCATGTGGTCTCAGGCAGATTCACGCCAATCACAACAGCCCACACACACGTAAGTGTGCATCACTCATGTCTGTGGAGCTTGGAGTCGGGGCCCAGCCTCTGTGGGCAGTGGAGCTGACCTCCTGCCTTCCCTTGCCAGCTGGACACGCCAGGCAAGGCTCTCTGGGAACATGTGGGCCACCCAGCAAACTCTCCCCACATGGCCAGCACATGTGAGGGGCACGTACAGCCTCATCTCTACCTGCTCCAAGACCCATGTTCTGCATCAGTACACCTGTCTGTGCCCAGACACATGTAGCACACTCAGTGAGACATGCACCTCTCCTGACTCACACCCACCCTGCACCCACAAGTGTGCACACAGACCCTGGAGCAGGGGTGCAGAGCAGGGATGAGGACGCGGGTTCTGGGGGCTGGGCCCCTCTGTCCTTTCCTAGCTGTGTGACCTTGGGCAAGTCCATCCTCTACGGCCTCTGTCGCTTCCTCATCTGTCCAGCAGGGATGACAAGGGTCACTGCGATAGGGGTGCATGCGTATGTGCGTGTGCGCTGTGTGTACGCACATGTATATGCACAGACGGTACACACATGCGCATCTCACGAGAAGATGTTTATTTCGTACATGGACGTACAAACATGCATGGCCAGGAAGACTCCATCACCACGTGCACAGAAGGGGGGTCGCGCCGTGGGTATAGGGGGCCTGGGCTCTCCCTGGATCTCTGAGTGACCTTGAGCTAGCTCCACCTTCCCACGCCCCCACCCCCTTCTGGACCAAAATTCCTGCTCTCTGCAATGGGGTGTACCAGGTGCCCCCCATAGGCCCCTCCCACTGTGATCTGCACTTCCCTGCCCCGGCTCCACTGTGGACCAGGCCGCAGGTCCACAGCACCCTGGCAGGCCTCTACAGGCACTTGTGGGTGGTGTCCACCTGACTCAGGCATGCCGCCTCCTCCCGGAAGACCTCTCTCCCAACTCTGGGGGGGGTCAGGTCAGAAGGTCCTCCCCCAGCGCACCTGGCGCCCGCTTGCACCCCCACAAGTCTAGCGCGGCTCTGTGGCCTGCGTGGGGGTCGCCGGAAGCCCAAGTGGGCCCCGCGGCACATGTGTGGTCACGCGTGTCGTGCCCGGCGCGGCGCCGTGGACTCACCGGCCACAGTTGCAGTGGCAGACGCGGTCCTCGCCCCGCAGGTGCGGGAGGATGTAGTTGTGGAATCGGTCCAGCAGCGCGTTCATGTCCATCAAGCACGCGATGGCCTGGAAGAGCCCATGACCGGTCAGCGCCAAGGCGCAGGCGGGCTGGAGGGGGTGGGGGGGAGGAGAACCCTGGGCAGGGGCACGGGGGAGCCGAGGAGAGGGGCGGAGGCCGGGGAGGGGAGCACGAACGGGTAGGGGGGAGGGGAGAGCTCAGGCTGGGGCCTAGGGGGGAGGGAGCTCAGGCCATAGGGGAGGGGAGGGGAAGCGCAGGCCCGGGAAGGGGGTGCAAGGCGGGGAGGGGCGCGCAGGCCCGGGAAGGGGAAGCAAGCAAGGCGGGGAGGGGCGAGCAGGCCAGGGAAGGGGGCACAGGCCGGGCAAGAAGGCGCAGACCGGGACCAGGAGCGCGCAGGCTGGGGAAGGGGACGCAGGCCGGGGAGGGCGCGCAGGCTGGGGACGGAGGCGCAGGCCGGGGACAAGAGCGCAGGCCGGGGACCGGGGCGCAGGCCGGGAAGGGGCGCGCAGGCCGCACGGGCCGGTAAACAAGGCGCGGGAGGTGGGGGAGGCGGCGCGCGCGCGGGCGGCGGGAGCAGGGGGCGCGCGCAGGAAGCCCCTCCGCTCACCATCACGATCGACGCCCCCAGAATCATGAAGATCATGGTGTTCGCGCTCATGGACATCGGGCGGGGCCGGGCCGGGCCGGAGCGCCGCCCCCCGGCCCCGGCGCCCCCCCGGCCCCGCAGAGGTCAGCGCCTTCTGGACCCGCCGCCGCCGCCCGCGGCAACCCCGCCGCCGGCCGGGGGAGGAGGCGCGGGGCGGGGGCGCGGGGAGGGATGCGGGGGCCGCTCTAGGGTCGCTCGGCCCGGTCCGGCCCGCGGCGCTCCGCTCCGCCCTCCGGTCCTCCCTGCGCTCCGCTCGCTCGCTCGCCCGCTCGGCCTGGGCCCCCTCCCTGCTCACTCCTCCCTCCCGCTCCCGCCGCTTTCCTCCGCCTCCCGGGAGGGACCGCGCCGCCCGCGGGCCGCCCCGCGCCAGTGCCGCGCCGGGAAGGACCGTCACCCCCAGACGCAGCCCGGACGCCTCCCCGGGACCGCAGCTCCGCGTCCCGCCTCCGCCCGCCCAGCGGCCCGGAGAGGGCCCAGTGGCCTGCGGGCGGCTGGACAGCCCAGCCCCTTCGCGCGAGGTGTCTTTAGTGGAGGCGCTTGCAAGGTCACCTAGGAGCTGCCGGAGGTCACTCTGAATGTGGGGCCACAGAGGTGAGAGGGACGCACTACCCACAGGGTCAGCCAGGGCACCGGGGTCAGGCAGCCCGACGTCCAGAGGCCCAGGGCCCACGGCTCCGCTCTGGCTGCCCCTAACCCCGGGGTCTCTCCAGACACCCTCCTCCGGGGCCCCCCACTGGCGCAGGAGCCCCCTTCCCCAGCATAGCCGGAGGTGCTGTCCTTCCTCCCGTGAGAAAAGTCAACTGCAGGTAAGTCCTTGGGGGTCCCCTGAACACTCTTGGACCGGGTCCCCAGGGGCTGTCCTCACAGGGGAGGGGCAGGAGAGGGACATGGTCCTTGGGACAGGCCAGGAATTCAGGACAAGGCAGAGATGACCAGCAGCATCTGTTTATTGGACAGTTCCAGGATCCTTCCTGGTAAGATACAGCCTGTTGCTTCCTCCAGCATCTGAACAGTCCGACCGGGTGGGGGAGGGACGACAGGCACAGGTGAGGACACCGGGTGTCCGAGGAAATGCACAATAAACCGTTTTTTCTATTTTGGTTAAAGAAAAAAACTTTATAATCAATATCCCACTCATACATAGAAGTGGGATGGGAAATCCTGACTGTTTTTAACGTGGCATTGACGTGTGTCTTCTCATTTCGTACGTACAGTTTACTGGGTGACACCACCGTCACGGCAGAATGCCTAACAGTAGAAACAAGTTATCGGAAGGAAAACCATGAACGAAAGGAGGCTCAGGACGCGCCCGCCGGGCGTCGGCGGGGGCAGCGGGCCCGCGGCGGGCTCAGTAGAAGCACACCGTGTGCAGGAAGGTCCTGCCGCTCTTCTCCTCGAACTCCTGCAGCAGCTCCTCGATCTCGTTCTCCATGTCCTCCGTGTGCTGGATCTGCAAGGGACGGCAGCGCCGCCGTGACCCCGGGCCCACACCACACCGCCCGTGCCCCGGGCTGACCGGGACCGGCCAGGGCTTCAAGGACACACGGTCCCCAGGGCAGCTCCAGGCCCACCCCTGCTGGGGCCTGGTGTAGAAGGGAAGGTGGGCAGCCGCCCTCCAGAGGCCCCACCGCCAGCGCGGTTCCCACAGGAGGGAGGTACCCAAATCACCCAGCGAGGATGCTGACCACACCGGCAGTGCCGGCCTCTGGTGCACTGCAGGGGCCTGTGCCCACCGGGTGCCAGTAGCGTCCCTCTCGACTATGACAACCACATGTTCGGCCAGACGGTGCCAGGTGTTGCCGGGGGGAAAGGAGGGCCCACAGCCTTGCAGACACCACCACTGGGGCCTCAGGCTCACACGGGCCACTCCTCTGTCCCCACCCCAGCAGGAGAGTCACTGGCTCTGCTAGCCGTGCTGAGGGCTGAGGGCCCCCCGCCCTGGGGAAGAGGAAGGCGCCGGCCCCTTCCGTAGCTGAGGCCTGTGTCCTGGAGACCTTGGTGGACACACAACTGGCCTCACTGACCACTCCTGTCAGCTGCATGGGGCTTAAGCCAAAGCCACTCAGCTGAGTCTCAGACTCAGGGACCCCTCGGCATTTACTCGCATCTTAGCATTTGAAAAATGACTGAATCACTCGCCAAGGAAGCCCCTGCCCTGTGCAGTGGGGATGGGTGTGGCCACTCCCCCGTGGCAGGGACTCCGTGGACCCCGGCAGCGCACACGCAGCAAGGACGGCTGAGGCCGGGTCCCCTGGGCACTCACACACTGGCAGAGCTCGCAGATGAGGAACGCCCCCAGAGTGGCCTCTTCGTGGTTGTCTTGGATGTCCACGTTGACCACGTGCACTGGCTGGCAGGTCTCTTGTTCTCTGGAATTCAGATCTGATTGGGACAGAGGGGCACAGGCATCAGAGCTTCCAGAACCAGACGACAGGCAATCGGTGTGGCCAGGTCCTCCGCCCCGCCCTACCTGCCCTGGGCCCAGCCTCGGCTGTTCCTGCTGTCTGGGGTTTTGGGAAAACGATTAAAGACTGAGCAAGTCTGAGAACTTCCTCCCAAGGGAAGCCCGGCACTGGACATGGCTCAGCGGACACCGACCTCAACGCAAGGCACCCGGTCGGCCCCTTACAGCCGGCCAGTGCCGGGGCGAAGCACTTTTCACTCACTGCACACCAGCCCCCACCCCGCACACCGCTCAGCCCCCTGCACGGCAGACCCTGAGGCCAGACCAGGCTGTCAGCCAGCACACAGGTAAAAGGCCACCATCACCTGCCTCCCCCGGGCTGCATCCCCTTCCTGCAGCGCTCCCCAGCCCCTTGGCCTGCCCCTCTGTGGGCCCTGCCCTCCCGGGGCGAGGCGGCCTGGCTGGGGGACAGGCGGATACGGGGTCTGCAAACTTACCTTCAACCACCTGGTCGTAGACTCTCTCTTCACAAGTGAGGATCAGATCAAACAGATCTTTGCAGTTCTGGAACCGCTCTGGTCGGGGCTTGATTCTCTTATTTCTGTCCAACATGTGCAAAATGCCATTCTGCGTGTAGCTGGATTCCGCAGTTAAGGAACTTCAGATGGAAGGAAGCGTCTGCTGACTGACCCCGGGAGCACCTGCAGGCCCCAGCCCCTCCCCGCCCCGCCCCTGCGAGGCATCATGCTACAGGCTGAGACACAGGGCCGCAGGCCCAGCTGAGGCAGGGTCACCACCATGCCCACAGGTCCCACAGAGAAGACAGGCTGGGGCGGCACTGACACCCACACAGCCTCAGCCTCCCCAAGGAGACCCGAGCCCGGCACCCAACGCGCCCACCCAGCCTGGCTGTGGAGACCCCGCGGCCGCGTCTCGGCTCACGCTGCCGCTGTTCTCTCCCGAGCTGCTGCCTTCCCTACAGTGCACCGCAGCTCCGGCTGCACCGCCTTTGCACTTGGTTGTCCTGTTCTCTGCAGCCCGATCCAAACATGGGGCGAAGCGCCCGCTCGTGGCAAAGCCAACCTTGACACCAAACCCCACGTCTAGCTCAGTTGTAACAGTAAAGAAAACCTGGAAAACCCTCAACAATACACAAACCAACAAGGATGAAGGCCCAGGAGGGAGACGCTCCGGGCTAACTGCCTCAGTGGAGGGCAAGAGGAAGCCTGAAAGCTCCCAGTGTCCAGCTGAGCTCGGGGGTGTCGGTTCGGTGCCCACACACAGGCCAGTCCCTGGGAAGGGACCCCAGGAGCCACTGCCCCCACCTCCATCCCCGATGGCTGTGTCTGAGTCTGGGGGTCCCCAGGGAAAGGGTTCACCTGCTCAAAGAGACAGAGACCGAATCCCCAGATACGAGCCCCTGGGGACAGCTGGGGACAAGCATCCCACTAATTCTATTTTGGAGAAACGACTGGCTGACTCAAATTATGAGTGATCATTCAACTTTATGTCAGTCTATTTAAATAAGCTTATAATACTTTCAATGTATTTCCTGCCTTCCTGGATAATAAAAATAGCCTTTAGAATACAATTCAGTGGTCTACTAAAGTCTGTATTAGTCACTATAAAAATCAATTACTAATTAACAAAAAAGAACATAATTAGGTGATCTGAGGTTTAACCTCAAGACACTCGGCTGTGCGCCAGCAGTGTGACCGGCACGGTTCCCACGTGAGGCGTGTTCCTGGCCCGGCCCCTCGGGTCCCCCTGCGGCCCCCAGAAGCCACTGTGCTGCTACACCTGGTCCACCTTTGAGACCCGAGCCCTTCACAAGCTCAGAGTCAGACTCCCGCAGAAAGAGACAGGCTCAAGGAGGTCCGCCCCTGCGGTGTGGCAGGTCACTGGCAGGCGGGAGGGGAAGCCCTGGAGGAGCCCAGCCAGACACAGGCCCAGCAGCAGCTCCACGGCGGCCCAAGCTTGCCCTGCAGAGTCTCCACCAGGTCTCCCCACGCGTCCTCGGGCAGGACTGAACGCCCAGACCCGCCACCCCAACAGGCAGGGCTGTGGGTGCTCCTAGGGCCTAGCAGGGGGTGTCACCGGCTGAGGAGATGGCCCACTAAGTCCTTTCCTCCTTGCTGGATGCCCCACTGTTTATGCAGAGGCGACACGTGAAGATGCACGTTAACTACGTCCAGGTTCGGAGGCTCGATAGTTTAGCAAGGAAGTAGTGACACTGGCCTTTTCTGGACTATTTCTTGGCAAGTAAGAGAGATGCGAGGCCAAGGACCCACCAGGGAGGGCTGAGGCCTGTCCTGCTGGAGGCCTGTATCAGGAGCACTTAAGACAACCACAGGCTGGGCGCGGTGGCTCACGCCTGTAATCTCAGCACTCTGAGAGGCCGAGGTTGGAGGACCACTTGAGGTCAGGAGTTCAAGACCAGCCTGAGCAAGAGCCAAACCCCATCTTACTAAAAACAGAAAAAGTAGCCAGGCGTGGTATTGCACACCTGTAGTCCCAGCTACTCGGGAAGCTGAGGCAGGAGGATTGCTTGAGCCCAGGAGTTAGGAGTTGAGGCTGCAGTAAACTATGATGATGCCACAGCATTCCACCCAGGGGGACAATGGGACTCTGTCTCAAAAAAAAAAAAAAGGATTACAGGAATACAACCCAAAACTGACCCACTGTCTGAGCCCACAGGACCAAAGTCCCTGGGAAGTCCCACTTCAAACCCCAGAGTGGCAGGGAAAGTGCCGGTGAGGGTGCCAAGGTCGGGAGTGGGCCCAGAGACTGCAGCCAAGGCAGTCTACATGATGATAAGGCTCAGGCTAAAGGGAGGCACGACTCTGGCGAGGTTTGGGGGCCGCCTGGGAAGCACAGGGCAGCCCCTCTGCCAGCCTGCAACCAGGGGACACTGTTCGAGGAATGCCTGAGCTGCAGAGGAGGAAGGCCGGGGAAGGCATCCCCAGCACCCAGGCCCTCCGCAGTGCTGCCACATGCCTGGCTGAACAGGGGCTGCTGGGTCCCTGACAGCGTTCAGCACTGAGCCCACAGACGAAAGCCCAGGAAGACTGAGCCCTGGTGGGCAGGCGGGAGCCAGGTTGAGGGCCTGAGCTGCCTAGAAAGCCAGAGGCCCGGGGGAGACCCCACCTCACACAGTCCCCACCACTGAGGTCCAGGGCCCCAGCCAACTGTAAGGGGCTGAGGAGCTCCTGGAGAGGCAGACCAAGGGAGTGCAGCGTCCTGGCACAAGGGACAGGCACAGGCCCACCTCCAGGGCCCCTGGGCAGGGCAGGAGTCATTTTGGTGCACAGGTCCGCCGGGCCTGGATGCCACCCTCATGAACATGGTGCCTGTGGCCCCAACGACCACATTCCGCGAAGGGATGGCGACACGCAGGGCCAGGAAACACCAAGCACTCGGAGCCTTCCCTGAAGTTCACGCACGCCTAAGAAACCAACGCCCACAGCAGGGCCGAAGACACTGGCCCAGAAGCCCGACTCGGCAGCCAGCAGGTGGGGTGTTGTGGGGGACACCCCCCCAGGCTTCTGGGTCACCCGGCGCCCTGCTCAGCAGCTTGCCTGACAAGGGGCCCCGGCGGTGGAGAAGGGCAGGTGCCCACGCAGGGCTGGTGCTTCTGTTACTGCGACCGAGGCACGGGCCTCCCAGCATGCCCCGGTGCCTTCCAGAAGGCTGAGGGGACAGGGATAGAGCCGGTCATGCCATCTGGTCATAGCAGCTCCATCTAGACCCTCGAGCGAGTCCCACAGGACAAGAGCGTTGTGACCAGCCGGCATCATATGAGCAAACACAACCAACTTCCTGGCCCCACCCACCTCCAGATCGGGGACCACTCGAGTGGCTGCGAGGGCAGGAGGGCAAGGCTGGAGCCACGTCACGCTGAGGGCCCCAGAGTATTCTGTTTCATGCGACAGAAAGTTTCATAAACACGGGACCAGTTCAAAGTTCTCTGGGTTTTCTACCCATCAGAGAAGCAAGTAGGACTCTTCTGTCTGTGCAGAACGTGTGCCCTTTAAAACCCGACTTACATAAATGTCAGTGACACTCAGAATGTAGGCTGGGGTTCTTCAGGGACATCCCTCTTGAAAAAAAAAAAAAAACAGAGCAGCCACAGATGTTTCTCTTCAAAGGTGACTTGCAAAAGACGCACACCGGAGTTCACAACACGTCCACATGCCACGCAGACGCACCACCTGGGGCAGCTGTGGTGTGGCCGGCCATGTCCACGCCCACAGAGCCTGCCTGGGACACAGCTGACGCCACGCAGGGGCTTGCTCCGCCCGGCAGGTTCTCTGCAGCGTGTCATGCCGAGTCCCTGCTCTGTTTCTGAGAGCAGAGGCACAGTCCTTCAGGTCTAATTCAAGGCAACTCTTCAGTGGACATCAAGTTTAACCCCAACCATGACTTCACTGCTTAAGCTGAATGCCTTTAAGTCTGAAGCTAGTTCCTAAAGAGAAAGTGACCTCCACGGTCCATCTCATGGGGACCTAATTACGGGCCCCTCCCGAATGTGCAGCAGCTCATGGGACCCACGTTCCCGGTGTGGGAGCACAACAGCCATCCTCAGGACACTCACAAAAGGCTGTCCTTCCTGCCTCTGCCCAGACCCCACAGGGACCCAGAGCTAAGGGCCCTCATCAGACAGGACCAAGCTGCAGGCCCTGGGAGGGAGCTGGGTCTGGGGCACACACCAAGGCCGCAGGGGAGGCCTCCTCTGGTCTGCAGGGGAGGGGTGCTGCGTGGGCGCAGGACTGGGCCCGGCCACCTGCTGGGCCTCTGCAGAACAGAGCTGGTTCCATGAAGGAGGGAGGGCAGAGTTTAAGCCAAAAGCAGCAACCAAGTGCGGATAACCAGCTATTTCTGGACCAAGGAAAGACGCCTGCCCAGAGGCCTGGTGGTTTCATCAGTGGAATCGTCCCTCACCCAGGTGGGGCCTCCTCCAGGCGGCTCTGCCGGGGCTGAGTCCAGCCCAGGCTTCCGCTGTGGACACACCACCCTGGGCCCCCCAACCCAGCTGCACAGAGCCTGAGGCGGGGAGGAGCACAGCACCGCACAGACGCACGTAGGCAAGGCAAGCCGGGTCGAAAGCCTGTCACAAACGTTAAGGGCGGGCTTCCCGCTGGATGGGAGAAGCAAGGGGCGCTGCCCCCCACCCCGGGCAGATGGTGCCTGTCAGAAAGGGGTGTCAGGGCAGGTGGCCTCACGGCACCCTGTGGGGTGGGAAGGACAGCCAGACCCCACCCCCACCCCCAGGGCCCTGTGCTGTCTCCTAGCAACCACAGGAAGCCGGAACCTCCGCCCTGTCCCTGGAGCAAGGCTGGAGGGGATACGAGGCTCACCTCAAACCCACTATAGAGGCTGACTTATGCCAGGTGTCGTGAAGTCCTGGTTTGACCAAGAGCCACTGACGCTCAAACAAACTCAAAGATGACAGAGGTGGCTGCTAACAGAACAGGGTCTCAGTCACCTCTCCTCCACCTCCAGCCGGGCGGCCCCTGAGCCCCGGGCTCCCCCACGCCTCATCAGCGAGAGTCCAGCAGCAACTAGGGGTGGGCCACGCAGCGGCTGGGCCAACGCGGCCACTCTACCTGCCCTCCCAGACTAGTGGGGCCTTGGCCACTTGTTCATCTTTTTGGATCCTGTAATCTTACTTCTCATTTCAAGTTTGTTCAACCCGAAATACGACACAGCACAGACCCCGTGGGGGAGACTCTCAGGCACCACAACTAAGAGATGTCCAAGGACCCTCCTCCCACAGGCTCCGAGGCGTGCCCTCCCCACTACTCAGGGCCCCTGGGCACCAGGAGCCACCGCAGGCCTGCTGGAGGCTACGTCCACACGCACCTGTGCCGGGTGCCACCCTGGGGTAGGCCTCTGACACCCTTGGCAGGCAGAGGCCTCACTGTGTTGGGGGAGCCACTTGCCAGCCACAGCCCCAGACAAGGCCAGGGCCCCTGAAAGCACCCCAAGGCTCTCGCTTCAGGGTCACCAGCACAGCATCGACTTCAGTGGGGCCACGGATCCCAGGGAGCTCAGAGAGATCTCCCAACCCCAAACCCCAACGCCAGACCTGGGGACCCCAGGCTGTCCCTTGTGTGATGGCTTTGACAATCCACCCATAGACCAGACCCCACTGTACCCCAAGAGGCTTCCGTCTGGTCTGCCCATCTCAGGTCTGGTGGGAGGGGGCAGGTGGCGCCCAGGGGGCCTCCCCCACTGCGCTCCTGCTAACAAAGGCAGAGTCCACCCCACAAACATCCCACTTACCACCTGGCGGGGTCATCACCCTGGGTGGGGCAGAGGCACCTCCTGCACCCCACTCTCGGGACATCGGTGTTTAGTCCAAGTGCACGAGTACTGTGCAGTGGCAACACCTGTGTTCACTTCAGATCAGCACCAACTGTCCGAGACCTGGATGGGACCAGCTCACGTGGCCGGGAGAGGTCTGTGCTTTGATCGTGTGGGCTCTGGACCCTCCCTGACAACCCCAACCACAGAGGGAGCCCAGGACTCCAGAACATGAGAGAGCTCCAAGCGTGAGATGGAGCACAGCGACTACCTCGGGATCGGGCACCGAGCGGCGTGTCTACTGTCCATGTCTGTTTCAACAAAACTTTTAGGGTTAGTGTCGACACCATCAGTATTACAAAGTCTCACTGAAAATACACGCCCACGAACTACAAAAGAAAGCCCCAGCCCACTTGAGAACAAGGAGCCTCTGCAGCCCAGGGGGCAGCCCTCGATGGGCTGCTAGGTGGGGTCCCTCTTGCCTCCCAGTGTGAGGGGAGCCGTTCAAGCAGCTTCTCGGGACCTTCTGAGCTGGTTAAACGGCCACGTCCCGAAGCCAAAGGCTGCAGCACACACTGGATGCCAGGCACACACCTGCTCAGAGCAGGGCAGAAACCGGACCCATCCCCGCAGCAGAGCAGCTGTACGCGCTGCGCCTCCCAAGAACAGCAGCTGCAGAGACTGCCGGGGGGGGGGGGGGAGATGAGAAAGTATCAACAGCACCATTTTTAGGAACAAGCATTACGTGGGGAAAAAAAATGAAAATTAGAAAATTAACCCTCCAGGGTAGCACGTGTGCAGTGTGGCCCACGGCTCCGCCCACCGTCGCCCTTGGGACACAGCCTAGGGGGCAGGGGTCCCGCAGCAGCAGAGGGAAAGGGCGGGGGACAAACTCAGCAGACATGTGGGGACTCCTCCCCAGACCGCAAGCACAGCAGACTCGCTTTTGTTGGGCTAAAATCAGCAAAAAATGAGCTGAAGAGCAGAAAGTCAGCTTCACTCGCACTTTATAGGCTCAGTACCAACGGACCAGGGAGGGCTCCACCGCTGCGTCCGCCCCACACCTGGGCAGCTCCCCGGTTCCTGACTGCCAGGGCCAGCTTTTCCCAGCCAGGATCCTGCTGGGCAGACTCAGATGGCCCAAGTCTGTGATCTCTGCTTCAGTTTCACCTGGAGCGAAGTCCCGGCTGTCCAGGGACAGCCTCAACATCCCTCCCACCCTTAAGAGAATGTCACGTGGGGGGGTGGGCCGACCTACCAAAGGGGAACAGCGAACACTGGGTGACGGCACACTTACAATCCCGGCTCAAGTGCAACAAAAGTGATACTTGTAACCAAAAACATTCGTACCCCCAAAATATTTTGAAGTACTTTAAAAAAAAAAAAAAGGAGAATGTGTTACCTCCCTGAGTGCATGGGAGCAGGGTGGCCAGTGTCTGGCGGCTGTGGTGCCTGGCAACAGCTAGCAGCAGGTGGCCACACCAGGCATCGGTGTCTTTCCCCGACAACTGCCAGGCGCGGGGCCAACAACTCAGAAGATGCAACAAAGTCAGCGTCTAGACTCTGATTTCCTAGTTCAAGAGACTTCCTAGTTCAAAGGACCCCAAAGCAGAGGGTGCCCCATCCTCCCCTAATTAATCAACAATCCCCTAATAACCCTGGCTGTCCCATCCTCCTCTAACCAATCAGCGATTTCCCCTAGTAACTCAGGGTCCCCCGTCCTCCTCTAATCAATCGGCAACCCCAGTATCCCTGGGCACAGAGGGCAGACAGACGAGCTCTGCCCGACCTGAACTCTGCAAACTGTGCTCCACGTACAGTGTCCTGGGAGTGCTGTGCCCAGTGCGACGCCCCCACGCTGGCCACGGTGGACGTGGCGCGGCACCAGCGACTCTGAGAAGCCCTCTGTTTTCCTCAAACTAATCTGCACAAGGGAATCTGGGGAAGCCAGTGTGAGAAGTGCACTAACCCATTTATTTCTAAGGAAAACACTCCCCTAAAATGGTGTTTTTTTAAAAAAGTGAGAATCAGGAGAGTGGTTTTCCTTCTTAGGAACCCGGAAGTGCACCGGCCTCCCACCACCCCGGACTGCGGGACTCCCGGACGTGGCCCAGTCGACCGACAGCACCTGCTCGTCACGGTCCTGCTGTGCGTTTCAGCACCTGAACCAGCCCCAGACGCCCGCGGGCGCTTCTTCCCTAGCCAGAGTGGGACAAATGCCCAAAGCGACCACTGCCGATGGCTTGCCTGACCTCCAAGTCAGCCTGAAGATTAAGCAGATCACAAGAGTTTTTACAAATGCACGGGCGTCACCATGCACCGCCTAATTGGATTAGGACTCAGTAGACTTGTAGGTAATAAAAGCGGTAGCTTATCACTTGTACAAATACGGTAAAACACTGCATTTATTTAAATGAGGAAAAGGACAAAAACAGAAATTTTTAACAATTGGCTGGGGGAGAAAAGACAAACGGGCTGGAAAAATTACAGGAAAAATATCTTTGGTATCTGTTTTGTTTCAAATAGACAGCCCCCCTCCACCAGCTGTTTGGGATTAGCATTATAAAAAATTTTAGTCTCCAAACAAAAAAACGAAAAAGGAAGCTGAGCCCTAAGCCAGAGCATTTCAGTGAGAATTAACCTGCTTTTTAAACTCCCCGTTTTGTGCTCGCTTTGACGGCACGTGTACAACTGGGACGACACAGAGATCAGCACGGCCCCTGCACAAGGACGGCGCGCACACTGGTGACGCGCTGCGTGGTTCTGAACTCTGACTCCCGGGGGGCAAAGGCAATATACGTAACCTGAACGTTTGCACCCCTGTAACATGCTGAAATATAAAAAATTAAAAAAAATAAACTTTTCTTTTTGAGAAAAAGGTTTTACATTATGAATTAATCTATGACAGTAAATCATTACAAGAGGTTCAAAACCAGGTTAAATCCAGAGGAAAGCGGAGCCTCAGCAAAATGTGGCCGCAGAACTCGCCACTTCACTGGACAAGGAACCCTGGGCCTGCGGCTTCAGCTGACACCAACAGGCATGGTGACACAGGAGCTCGGCCCCAGCGGAGCAGCACCTGCCACCCACGTAGTCTGGGGGACTGGAGGGGCCCCTGTGCTCACAGCAGTCCCCAAGGGCCTTATCTGGGTGATGACCCCAAACACTCTAGGTTCAGGGCAAAAACATAACGGATTGCTTCTCTCCACCAGGAAATTTTAGTTATTTAGTGATTTAAATAACACAGTACTTTTACCAAGAAATTGAGCTTTCCAGAGATAACGTTAAAAAAAAAAAAAAAGCCAAAAGAACTTACAGCATTAAATAATGAGACAATGCACAGCTGATGAATGAACTGGGACCTTCTCTGGCTGACCCCAGGAATGCTTCGCTCCATGTAAAGGACATCACCAAGCTGTGACACTTTCACAATACAAAGCAGCAGAACTGTCTTCTTAAGAAAAAGGAGGGCCGGGTGTGGTGGCTCACGCCTATCCCAA
The DNA here is from genome assembly GCA_963574885.1 of Lepilemur ruficaudatus. Taxonomy (NCBI): domain Eukaryota; kingdom Metazoa; phylum Chordata; class Mammalia; order Primates; family Lepilemuridae; genus Lepilemur; species Lepilemur ruficaudatus. The sequence continues at coordinate 3,344 of CAUYRT010032653.1, read as the reverse complement.
CACTCTGGGAGGCTAAGGCGGGAGGATCACGTGAGCTCAGGAGTCCGAGACCAGCCTGAGCAAGAGCGAGACCCTGTCTCTACTAAAAATGGAAAAATTAGCGGGGAGTCGTGGAGCATGCCTGTAGTCCCTGCCACTCAGGAACGTGAGGCAGGAGGATTGCCTGAGCCCAAGAGTTTGAGGTTGCTGTGAGCTAGGCTGACACCATGGCACTCTAGCCCAGGCAACAGAGTGAGACTCTGTCACATAAAAGAAAAAAAAAAAGAGGACAAAGAGCCCCTGTGCCATACTGTCCCCAGGAGGGCAAGTGAGAACTCAGCAGGTCTGGGGGCCTGAGACCAGTCTGAGTAGCCAAGGCCTTCAAGGAAAAACCATGCCAGGCGTGGTGGCTCACACCTGCAAGCTCAGCACTTTGGGAGGCTGAGGCAGGAGAGCTCCATGATGCAGTGAGCTGTGACGACACCCCTGCACTGCAGCCTGTGCGACAGATTGTCCTTAAAAACAAAACAACAAAAAGAACCACAAGAACACAGGACGAACAAAAACCACACCAAAGGAAGGTACGGTCATGGTAGAGAAGCTGCATCCTGAAATTCACTAGCAGAAAATGAAGCTGAGCTCAGGGCCACCCAGAGGAAGCAGAGTGGGGGTCCACCTCACGCCCTAGCGAGCCACCCTCCTGATGCCTGCTCAGCCTGAACAAGAGGATGTTCTCAGGGTGAACTGCAGAGCCCAAGGTACCGGGACATGCCAAGCACTGCCCAAAACACGGCTTGGAGGAGCTTTTCCTTACAAGGATTTTTAAATCTCTGGGGTGACAGGGAAACTGGAGTGTCCGGAGGGGTCGGCTGCCTGCACCCACATGCTGATCAAGGCAACGGCCGGCAGAATTCAAAGGATCACAGGCTAAGCCTACAATCGGGGAGGTGCTCCCTACGTGTGATGCCAGCCAGAGCCCGGACGGGAGGCCACCTGCTTCCTGGGCAGTCACGGGCGTGGGGCGTGGACTCCCGCAGGAGCCCGTGGGCACTGCCAACGCGCAGCTGCATTAGGGACCACACTTTGCCGGGGTACGTGGAAAAGCCGTGAAAAGGGCAACAGGGTCGCGTCCCATCGCTGGACACCAGGCCCGGCAGCTTTAGCACTGAAGCTCCTTCCCCCAAACCCCGCCTCTGCTCCCGCTCTGCAAACACACATGGCCCAGAAACTTCACTGACGTCAGTCCCTTGAAGGTGTTCCCTGCCCTGGAAGGAGCCATCGTCTTTCCACCAGAGTACACCAAGCGCTGCTGAGGAAATGACCGGGAGGCGTCCACCTGCCCACCCTACCCCACCCTGAAACAAACTCCGTGAGGAAAGGCCAGCCACTGTCTTACTAGCCAAACTTTCGGGGAGACTGAGTAGGAACCCTGCAGAGACAGCCACCTCTCTCCTGCTGTGAACACAGGAAACACCCCTCATCAAAGGCGCCTGACCCGGAGTTACGTCTTAAGGGTCAAGGTCAAGTGTGGTCGGTCCACGTTTCCCTGGCAAAGCACGACGAGTGCTGACATAGGATGCTCCCCTGACCGTGCTCTGGGTGCAGGAGTGTTGGGGACTCCCAGGAGCCTCGAATCCTGCTACAGACATGGCCAGGGCTGCAGCCCCAGCAGCACGGTGATGCCCAGACTCCAACAAGGGGCAGCAGTGCCTGGTCAGGGGGAAAGGCCTGTGCATGCTACCGACAGGAACATGCTTGCAGCCCGGCACAGGGATGGAAGAGACCCTGGCACACTCAGCAGGGAGGGTGAGAAAGGCAGACAGGTTTAAGCTCGGGACCCCCTGAAGGACCGTTGGAGACCCTCTACCCACACTCTGTGAACTGTTACAGCAAAAGCCAGCGAGCTCTGGCTTCCAAGTCAACATATGAAGACACAAATTCATTTTGATAAGCAGCGCTTTTTTGCCAAGCACACAGACTGCACCAACAAACATAACTCAGGAAGCCCTGACCGGGGCCTGGAGGCAGGCCCTGAGAGCCACTGGGCACCCAACTGCACCGTGGCCTCAACAGGGACAGAACAGCCTGAGGCCAGGAGCCAGGAGCTCCCACTGGATTAACAAATGCCTCACACCTCTCAGCTCCAGGCAAAGTGGAACTGCCAGCACGTCCTCCGCTTCAGGGTCCTGGCCCAGCACTTGACCCAACAGGCACAGTCAGTGTGGCTCTCTCCACCCGGACCCTCAGAAACTAAACTACCTCAGCCAGCAGGCTCTGTTCGACTTCGTATTTTTTTTTTTTTTTTGAGACACAGTCTCACTCTGTTGCCCAGGCTAGAGTGCTGTGGCATCAGCCTAGCTCACAGCAACCTCGAACTCCTGGGCTCAAGCAATCCTCCTGCCTCAGCCTCCCAAGTAGCTGGGACTGCAGGCATGCGCCACCATGCCTAATTTTTTTTCTACATATACATTTTTAGTTGGCCAATTAATTTCTTTCTATTTTTAGTAGAGACGGGGTCTCAATCTTGCTCAGGCTGGTTTTGAACTCCTGACCTTGAGCTATTCTCCCGCCTCGGCTTCCCAGAGTGCTAGGATTACAGGTGTGAGCCACCCGCCCGGCCTTCTGTTCGACTTCTGACATCTGATCACAGACAAGCAGGCCAACATCTGGACACAACAGCAATGACAGTGGCCTTTGCTGAAACACCTTAAGGTCATATGAGCGCTCTCTTAAAAACCTGAAGTATAAGTAAAATAAGGTGAGTTTCTCAGGGAATTGATATATGGCTTATAACTGTTCATAAATACCATTTCCAAAAACTACTTTAAAACACAGCTGCTGGGCCAGGCGAGGTGGCTCACGCCTGTAATCCCAGCATATTGCGAGGCCGGGGTGGGAGCATTATTTGAGGCTAGGAGTTTGAGACCAGCCTGAGCAAGAGTGAGACCGTTTCTACAAAAAATAGAAAAACTCCCCGGGCCTGGTGGTGACACCTGTAGTCCCAGCTACTCAGAGGCTGAGGCAGGAGGATCACTTCAGCACAGGAGTTAAAGGCTGCAGTGAGCTGTGATCGTGCACCCTATTATAAAAAAAAAAAAAAAAAACAAATAAACAAAAAATTAGGCCAGGTGTGGTGGCTCACACCTGTAACGCCAGCACTTTGGGAGGCCGAGGCAGGAAGACTGCTTAAGACCAGCCTTATCCCAATCTCTATAAAATCAAATTTTAAATTTTTTTTTTTTTTTTTTTGAGACAGAGTCTTACTTTGTTGCCCAGGCTAGAGTGCCGTGGCATCAGCCTAGCTCACAGCAACCTCAAACTCCTGGGCTCAAGCGATCCTTCTGCCTCAGCCTCCCAAGTAGCTG
>CAUYRT010032651.1:0-36423 GCA_963574885.1 Lepilemur ruficaudatus | reverse complement strand
CATGAATTGATGGGCACTTAGGTTGATACCACATCTTTGGGATTGTGAATTATGCTGCAATAAACATTCTAGTGTAGGTGTCTTTTTGATAAAATGACTTTTTTTCTTTCACGTAAATACCCAGTAGTGGGATTGCTGGATCTAATTACTTATTCCAATAGGCTTGGTATACTCTGGTTTCTCTTCAGATCGTATAAATCTTTTGCATTTTACCAATAGGCTTGGTAGAGCACCTTAAGTAGCCATTTCTACTGACTTTTCTGGAGAGAGCGAGCAATTGTAGCTAAGAGTCGTTGTTGACTATGTCTTGTGCCTTTTCTCCTTAGTCTAGGCAGATTAGTAAGATCAGAGAATTCTTGACTTCTAGGGAGCTGGTTGGTTAAGGGGAAAGTTTGTTTCTTTTAGGAATATGCTGATTGGTATTATATAAAGTCTAAAAACACTTCTGTTGGGTAAAGGGAAAGTGTTAGGAAGTGAAAATATCAGATATGGCTCTTAAAGTAATTAATATAGATTATATTAAAATTAAAAACTGTTATGATAGTTCATGTTCAGTGTTTTTTTTTTTCCTTGAGCTGTGCAAATTTGTCCCTCAGATTCCAGTTTAGGAAGAGGAATCCTAAAATGTGCCATTGGGATTACTGTAAGATAACTGAAAGAATCAACTTATTTCCTGTGGCTACCTCCTAAAGTCCCTCTTGTCCACTGTAAACACACCTTTCACAGGGGTGCATGCGCACACACACACACAAACTTAAAATGAAGCAAGCCAGAAAGAGTCACACAGGCCATTTAATTCGTCAGATTTCTTTGGAATGAAATGGTTATGATCTTGATTCTATTCATAACTCTTGTAGGTTTTTACTTTGAACAAATAGTTTGTGAATTGGAAACATGCTTTCCTGGGCTACAGGCTGAATATAACTTAAAGTCATAAAGAATATTTTCTGCAAGCTCAAAGTATTTAATGTTATATGCCTTAAGAGTAGAAAATCATATCCCAACATATTTACGTATCAAATACAGGAATCCCTATTTGCTCAGAAGGCAGCACCGCTAATAGCAAGATGCGGGTTCAAGAGAGTTGTCAAATGCTCCCCTTTTCTATAGCCAGGGTTGATGTCTCCGTGAATGGAATACTGAGTTATCAGAGAGACTTCAAATAACCACTTATTTGTTTGTTTGGAGCAAATCTTGAGGACATCGTCATTGGACAAAGGGCAGTAAGCAAGTCTTTAAAACATAAACAACCCTGAAAGCAGTTATTTTTTTTTCCTTTTATCTTAAATTCTCCATTGATTTTTTCCATTTACTTTTCTTTTGCTATTAAAAATCTTTTAAAAACTAGTTTTATTAGTTCTTTATGACTAGTAAGGGAAGATTGCTTCTTTAAGTATAACTGAAACTCTGGCACTCTCTAGTGGTCAGAAAACTTAAAATATTGTTCTACATGAGCTTATACTTTACTTTTTCCTTTGGCTTTGTGAACCAGGCAGAACCTAGATACTCTACCCCACACGAGGAGGGCTAATATAGTGGCAAAATGCTGAAATCCGAAATTCTGCAGTTACTCATACTTCCACGCCTCCAAACTAGAAGCACTGGGACACTGGTGTCTTGGTGTCTGGGATCCTAGGAAGGCATTACATTAACTGTTAACAGATGAACTAAATTAGGAAACGTTACCCCTGAAAACTCAAGCAAAACCAAACTTAACTGGGTGAGGGGAGGGAATATTGTCTCTAATGCTTCTAGGTAGCCCATTGGATCCAGTAAAGATGGATTTGGGACCTTTAAAAATTTAAATTCAAAAAAAGAACAAGGCCCGGCACAATGGCTCACACCTATAATCCTAGCATTTTGGGAAGCCAAGTTGGGATGATTGCTTGAGGCCAGTTGTGGACCATCCTCAGCAATAAACAAACAAAAAAGAAACTAAGTGAAAGGAGACACATCTGGGCTCAAATCTGGTTAAATACCTAAGCCTTAGTCCTCACGTAGCATGAGGCTGGCAATGATCCCCCTCCACAGGTGTTAACTCGAAGTAGGAAGATGATGGAAAACATGGCCCTCAAACTGGCAGCAAAGGGTATTAATAAAAGGACAACTATTACTGAGAGGAGCCTTATTCCTAGGCTAAGGAAAGGAAAGGACTTTATTGAACCAAGCATTTCATGTGGTTACCAGGATCATGTTAGCTTGTTTCAGGTTTCTTCGTTTGGGCCCATTTTCCTGCCTAAAATCCAAAGTCTCCTATTAATTCTCCACCCTTAAAATTCAAAGTCCCCTAATAATCACACAATATTCATACCTACTTGTTTATTCTTTTGATTTTTACAAAGCATGGCAAAACGAGGAAAACAATTGACAGGTGAAGAGTTTGCACAGTGGAAAACCACCCTGACCATCTCATAACTTCACAGGGACCAGAGGTGTGTAAGTGTTCCTTTAAAGTGATTTTGTCATAGAAGAGTCATCTGAAATGATTCTCATGGTGGGAGGAGAGGAAAGAAATGAAATCAACATTCATGATTATTTAAAATGACTTAAAAGTTAAACATAATATACATAGTAACTCCTTTTCCTAGTGCAAAAATAGTGCCAGAAACTATATATTTGTTCAAATATATTGAAAAGGTATAAGAATACAAACAGATATTAACAGTGGCAGGTGAGGATTCATAAGGTTTTCTTTTCTTAAACTGTAATAGAAATTTATATTTCCAACTATTTACATTGCTTTCAACAACATTCATTAAGACATGTTTACACAGGCTTTTGATAAGTGAAAGGAATGGCTAAGTGAGCTTTAATTCTTCTTCACTCCTTGTAGTGGAGCAGAAGGGGTCCAAAACCGTGTGCAAGAGAACAGTTCGGGAGAACTCTGAGTAAGCTCTCCCTGGCTAGCATATGGAAAAAATAATCTACAGAGAGGAATATATGATCCTTACATAAGGTGTTCTTAAACTATCAACAGGTTAAGTGATTCATACATCCAAGAAGACAGGATTAACTGGCAGTTTCTTAACGTGTTTCAGGTAAAGAAGGTGCGTGATACATACGTTATAGGTGAAAACGAAAGTGATGTAACGTACCCTATGTTTTCACGTTCAATTGGCAGTATCAGAAGCTGTTAAGTCATGCACCCAGCCCCTCTTGCATAGACTATGAGCTCCGTGAGGTCACTGCTCTGTCTCCACGGCAGAGCACAGTACTTAGTAAAAGGTCGATGCATGCCTGATACTGAGCTATTAAATTGTGCCGCCTTATTTTAACTACAATTGTTCACAAGAGAGGATGGCAATTACGCTTTTTCTCCCTCTCACCTTAATCTAGTCTTGTTAAAAAAAAAAAAAAAACAGCATTGCTTGTGGTGGCCTGTTAAGTTTTAGGAGTACAGTTTGGTGAAAAATACAGAAAAGTTATAAATTGGGACAGGTCTAATATTTAAGTTCTATGCTGAAAATAAAGGCACTTCACTGCTAGGCAAGCGTGTATCTGTGACCAAAGAGTTTCCTCCTAGAATCCAATATTTCCAGTATATTTCCATACACTTTTTTATCTCTAGTACTCCCATTAAAGGAAACTAATTTCTTAATTAGGAGATCAGTGGAGACAACACCATCCTGGGTTTGTACCTTGAGGCGCAAGATACTCAAAGAGCTCTAAATCTCATATCCACTACTGAGCTGCATGTGAAGTTGAATGAATGTATTTGTTTTTTTCAGTCTTGGAAAGTCAACACAAGAAATGACATGTGGGATTAGATCCTCTCTCTAGACCAATATCCCATTTGTGACAGTGGTCTCCAGGGCCCATTGGGCTTGCAGTGTAGCTGCCTTCTGTGACATTCTCTGTGAAGACAAAAGCTTTGCCCAAACATAACTCCTTTAAAAGCACAGCTTGTTCAGGCACACAGAGGTTAAACGACTTACACAGGTTCACACAGGACAGTGACTGGCAACGGCCAAACCACTGAAAAATATAAGACCTGACAATTTTATAGACATCTTTTAACGAGTTAGTACAATAGTGGAGCCTATTCTGGCTGCAGATTTAAATTAAATGGTATGTTACTCTGCTATAACTAAACAAACAAACAATCTAGAACAAGAACAACTTCTGGCTAGTTATGGGTAATATAAATATAGGGTAGGGTGAGGGAGGACTCTATTTTTTTTCTAACTTGAGAAGATACTGGAAAGGAAATATTCACATAAAAGCAAAAACTGTGCCCACGTACCACAGATATTAATCCATGTATGGAATAATTTTCCTACAAATTAAAAATTACTTGAACCAATTAACCAGTCCTAAAGAAGTTCTTTACGAAAAACCTCTTAGTTCTGTATGAACTAAAATATTGGACAATAAAATAAGTATGGCATTGCCCAACTTCTTTTAATGTCTAAACTAGTGAAGTAAAATAAAACATTATCCAAAGGCAAACCAAATAAACAATTTCTAATCTAAATATATCTTCTTGCTTATTAAAATGACACACAAATCCTCCACAAGCTACCATGTTTAAAAACAAATTCCCAGTGACATATATTAGAGAGGTCTAACAAATTACTAAAGTATATAACTATACATTTTAGCCTAATTGCTAAATCACAATGTATGTGATAAAAAGGTTTATTAAAGATTGCTATTCTTTAAGCAATTTTTCTATACTAAAGGAATTATGAATGCATGCATGTATATACCAGTCTGTAGATGTAACTGTTATTCTAGTCTGTGTAATTTGCACATCAGCGCCACCAAGAGGCAACCTTACAGATTTCATCTGTATGACAAAATAAAATCATATCCTGAAAATAGAAGTATAATGATAATACACATAGCATTAAATTGTTAATTTCTTAGATTAGCCTTTACCACTACAAAGTAATGGTAATACAATTTGTTTTGCTTTTTTTTTTTTTTACCTGAATGTTAAGAAAAAAACCGTGATATGCACTCAGAATTTTAAAAACTTAGCATATGTGTTACATTTTAGGCAAAGTTTAGGGGAAAAAGGACATAAATGGAAACTGTTTTGGTGAAAGGTTTTTGAGACCGATGCATTACCATATCCAAGAAAATTAGTGATAAAATTCAGATCTAATACCTTTTTGGGGGGGCTTGGGTGGGTGGAAGTTAACAAATCAAACAAATCTCTTTCTACTCTCCCCAAATCCAAATGTTCCTGCATATTTGGAACAGATTTTCCTTTCCTAGACTAGTTGCTCAATTCATTATCTAATTCTCTGATACTGAATAAGTGTGTACAGTAGTAATCCACTTAAACGGGCTCAAGTTCTAAGAAAATGTTAGCTGTAACTAAACGCTATGGGAAGGGGAAACCACCAGCTGAGCTGAGGGCCAGTGTTTGGGGTACATATCCAAACTTCTCTGTTTCTGGAATCAAAATATGGCAGTTTCTTAATCACGATACTGCTAAATTTTATTCCGGCATGAAGTTTCTTACCTTAATGCTCTCTTGAATTCATTTTTGACCCCAGTATTGGGGATAACCCTTTGCTGTTTAAGTAATTAAAACTTCTCTTGGCAGAGGAAGAAAAGGTTCATTTTGTACCCTCTTATCTATAAATCATGCCTCACTTCAGGGCAATGATCCAATTATCACATTTTCCTCACTTTCCTGCAGAGATTTAAGCTTCTGGCTTACAAACTATGGATTTTAAAGAGATGACAGATGAGAAACTTATTTAAAAAGGAAGTTCGGAAGGAAAAAGACTCTTAGAGCGTTTCTCTTTGCCGACAGACCCCCGTGGCTGTTCCATTTCCAGGTCACGGCCATCCCTCAGCGAAGCCGGTGGCCAGATTGTCTCCTGAGGGCTCCCAGTTACCTTCAAACAGGTGAGACTGAAATGATTTTATGAGTAGCCTTTGGAAAAATGCACTGCACCGAAATGACAAAGTTATTTCCTGTTTGTTCTCTGACAAAAACAGCAGACCAATTAAGTAAGACATTTTCTTTATAATACTGCCTCGTATTACTTTCCATTTGTTTCAGAGTACCTAACTTTCTGTTAAGACATTGTTGACAAATATACTTGTTTCTCCTTAAAATCTACTCAGCCAACATTTTTAGCTATCCTATGAAGGCTTTAAATGTCACAGAATGTATTCAATTTGCTCTTAACCTACTTTTGAGAAAGCAAAGATTCCAAACATTCTTGAAAAACTGGCAATTCAGAAAACAAAAATCAAGTGTTTAAAATGCCCAAACGAAGAGCCTGAGTGCCAAGAATACCACGTGCACTTTGCAGTACACACAATACCACAGACAGCACGCTTACCGACGTGCTAAGAGTGGGTGTCGCTGACCATCTCAGTTCAGTGGCATAAAACAAATACACAGAAAATACGGTGTAGTCCCCTACAAAAACCTCACGCTATGCTCTCAAATGTTGTGCAAAAATAAAAATACAGCAGTGGCAAAGTATACACCAAATCTGTACAGTGTGCAATGAAACCAGGCATGCTGCAGAATCCATTGTCTCTGTAAACTTCAACTCTGCGCGAAGCGCCCACTCAGTTCCTCTGCGCCTGGCCGCTTTCCCCGTTCAGCAGCACCTTCTCCTGCTGCTCCGCAAGGGCCTGCCATTTTTGCCTGTTCTTCCTGCAGCCATCCAGCAAAGGGAAACAGTCCTCAGATACATGGGTCAGGGCCTCAAGAAAGAAAAAGAAATCAAACTACTAGAAGGAAGCCAGGAAATAAGCCCTCTCCTGCAGGCCTGTTACAAAGGGCCACATCCCTACTAATTTCACAAGCAAGCTGATTCCTCTTAAGCTCTACAGATAAGGAGTCCTTGCTAGGAGACAGATCTGCGTGGAATCCACTTTTAGGGGAAACAAGACATTTTGTTTGTGTGTAGTACAGTTGCCTCTCCCTAAGTGTAACTGCATTAGGAGCTGCTTAGTTTTTGTAGTTTTTTTTTTCCTATAGAAGGGCTTTATACAATGTACTTAAATAGGTTTTTATCTAAGATTATACTAAAGATTAATTCATAGTTTGGTATGGATTATTATTATTTACCAACTATAGTGCCATAAATATTTAGCTACAAGAATGTTCCTTGCAGATTTCTTCATAATAGAGAATATCCCATAACAGGGTTAGGTGTATTATGTTACTACTTTGAAGCCATTTAAAATGTCACAGAAACACATTTGACACATATATATGTATATTACAATATATTATGGATTGCATAATGCAATTTGTATTAAATGAGAAGTACATGAAAATGTCATAAAGCATATACACTAATATTATCAGTAGTTATCTCTGGGTAGTGGCATTATAAGTGATTTTATCTTCATTTTTGCTTTTCAGTATTCACTTGTTTCTCTACGGTGAGGACATATTACTTCCGTAATAAATAATGGTAAAAATACATATCAGTATCACATAGAAATTCAACAGCAGACTCAGAATGAATCCTTGTGTATATATGCAATGTAGAAGGATGAAATGTATAATAGGTGATCTGATTACTATGCTGATTGGATTTACAGGGATGGGGAAAAAAATCAGAAGAGCCATTAGTATTTTTAACTGAGGAACTCTTAATCCAATAAGGAAAGAATCTGCTAAGCAAAGAATGAGATGGTCAAGGGTGTCTGAAACACTGCTCTGAACATACTTCTGAGGAAGGACTTTTGAACAAAGGAGTAAACAAATAGAAGGCTGAAAAAAGTGGCGAGACAATGGTGGAGGCATAACACTGGATGTTCTTTTTTTTCTCTACATTTCTTTTGGTGTCTCTGCTGTCCTTCCCTCCTGAGCTATAGCTTCTTTATTAAATTCTTTTGATGGCTAGAACCCTGGAGCAGGGGTGACATCTCTAGATGCAGTTCTACTGACTACCTGGTTGACTGGGGCAAATATTCCATCTCCCTGGGAGATGCACCTTACAAAATGACTTACTGAATTGTGAGATGTCTGGATTAGAAAATTCATAGAGTCTTGACATTGTAGGGTAACTCCAAGATTAAGTGTTCTTTACCCAAATAATTAAAACTTCAGTTTCCTGTTTAATCTTTTAAAGACAAAAGACAGCCTCTTCTTTCTGTACTTGGGTCATAAACATCTAAACTAGTAAATTGGATGTTTTAGGAAGAATCTGTTTACCTAATAAAACACCCCTAAAAGCCAAGCCAGCAGATATATGGAAAGGGGAGCCTGGCCACCTCATTTTAATCATCATGAAATTTTTCTTAACAATATTAAAGCCACATGATGATGATGAAAAAAGTTGGATAATTATTTTTCCATACTTAGGCTAAAATTTAGACTTAAAAAATAATATGCTTATATACCGTGTATGTAATATACCCCCTTGAGGGTAGCATTGCATGATTCTTCTTAGTACCTCCTAAATCAATTTGTTGGAGACTAGCACACAGCAGGCACTCAACAGATACTAATATAGTGAGTGAATTAAAATTTTTGAGAAACAGTAAATATAAAATGTGCTCCTTGGTCAATATAAATGTCATGTTTATCAGTAAAAGAAATAATACTAATAATTTTATTTCTTGATTTAGAAGCAAAAAATATGTGTCTAATATTAATCTCTTCAATTTACTTTGGGTTTTAATTCATAACAGTCTAAGTTTAGCAAGTCTGTTTCATGTAAGTACCTCATACAGTTGCAAGCAGATGGCATCTATGAACCCAACTTGCATACTTGGGATTTTGTTTTTCTTCTCCCTGTTCATTAAATCCTGAAAACACAAACACAGACATAGAAATGTGCATTTATTTAAAGAACACAATCAGTGGGTTAGCTTAGGAAGGTCAGATAGCAACTATACCAAAAAGAAGAAAGAACTTATGCTTCATTTCTAGGAAAACTCATTCCAAAACACAGAAGTGGTTTGAGAAGAATCTTTTTCTTGTATTTGAGATCCATACTCTATGTAAAAAGGCAGTATGTATCAGAAACCTTTAGTTCTATTTGCCCTTCGACACAGCAATTCTGGGAATTTATCCTAACAAGATAATGAAGAATGGTATGCAGAAGTTTAGCAACATGGATGTTTATCGCAGTGCTGTAACACTGAACACTGCAAACAGTGCTACACCAAGGCAAGTGGTTCCATCTATTTCATGTAATCATGATAAATAATACATGAGTATCTGTGAGAATGAAAAGTGGTTTATGATATATAATGGGAAAAGCAAATTATAAAAAAGTGGCACAATGATGACCCCAAGAGTCTTTCTGTGTTTTTTTATTTTCTTTGCTTTCTGTAATGAACATGTATAATTCTTCTAATAATAAAAAACATTTTTTGTTTGTTTTTTGAGACAGGGTCTTGCTCTGTTGCCTGGGCTCTAGAGTGCAGTGGTGTCATCATTACCTCACTGCAACTTCACACTCCTGGGCTCAAGTGATCCTCCTGCCTCAGCCTCCTCAACAGCTAAGACTACAAGTGTGTACCACAACGCCCAGCTAATTGTTTAATTTTAATTTTTTTCTTGGTAGAACTGGGATCTTGCTGTGTTGCTCGGGCTGGTCTTGAACAACTGACCTCAAGCAGTTCTCCTGCCTCAGCCTCCCAAAGCGCTAACATTACAGGTGTCAGCCACTGTGCCCAGTTAGAAAAGAGTTTTAAAAAATAAAATGAGAAACTGTGTTCCTAAGGATCCCAAAGAAGCATAAAAAGTTTACAACGAAGAAAAAGTATCTGAATAATTCCTATCAACAAGGTTTCATACTTACAGTGGGCTCTATGTTGAGTTCTTTTCTCTCTCTGTCTCCTTGATCAAAAAATTCAGTTGCTACAAGTTCTGCTATCTGAAATGAATAACAGATTGAGTTTTGACAATGAAAAGCACATATCACTCTTTAAAACAGACTTTGAATGAAGGCCCTGCTATGGGTTACATATTTCCATTTTATAGATAAGGAAACTAAGGTCCAAAGATGAAGTAACTTGCATAAGAATAATATTATAGCTAATAAGTAGCAGCATGATACTCAAACACAAGTAGTCCGTGTCCAAAGCACATTCTCTTGACTATTAACATTATACTTTCCCCCACTTCTGTAAATCTTTCTCTCCTTGGTAGCTTCCAGCATTTTTCCTGTTTTATTTAAACAATTTCTTTCTTCATTTATTTATTTCCCCCCTGCAAACACCCGGCACAAGGGCTTCATGTAGAAGAATCAAAGAATAAATGAAAAGACAGAATCCTCCCTCTCCCATTCGCTGCCCTATTTGGAAGTGGGCAGAGAGTCCTATTTACCATGGAGCAGGAAGGTATGTAAAGGTCACCTTTCCTGAGTGCTGTGGCGTGTGGCTTCAGCACATGGAGAGTGAGTTTCTGATTTTGTCTGCTTAGCATGTCTGTTTCATGAGATGAGCCTGTAGTTGTTAGGCAGCCCAGGGCCCTGACCAACAGCAGACTCAGTAATCTTAGTGCATTAAGGATTCAAAATGAAATCTTTAAAAACGAAAACACCACGTACACGTCACTAATTGTGTACCCATCACTCTTCTCAGCCTTTATTGCCTCTGCAAAACATCATGTCAGTTACTTATTTAGAGGGAAGGCTTTCTTTGTAGCCTCCTGGCAACAGGCCCTAATCAGATCTTTCCTGACATCTTATAACACTTCTTACATCTAAAAAAAGCCCCAGAAATGTTTAAGTTCTGCTTGTTAATGCATATTTAGAGCTAAGGTATAGCACAGTAGGCTAACCATAAGAAAAACAACTTCCAATTTTCAAGGTTATTAAAGGGATGCTAAAAACATTCCCAAAGTGACCCAGAAGTATAGGTTGAGTATCTCTTATCTAAAATGCTTGGGACCAGAAGTGTTTTGGATTTCTGGGTTTTTTTTTTCCAGATTTTATAATATTTGCATTATACTTAATGGTTTAGCATCCCAAATCTGAAAATCTGAAATGCTCCAATGAGCATTTCCTTTGAATGTCATGTCAGTGCTCAAAAAGCTTTGGGTTTTGGAGCATTTCAGATTAGGAATACTCCACCTGTAGTAGTAGAATTAAAACTTATCAACAGCTAGGTTTTTGCTGTGTTAATATGGATGCTCTCTTAATATATTTTACAAATATTAAGTACAAATGAGTCTTCTAAAAAGAAAAGCCTTTTTATGTCTAATTATCTGCTTTTAGTGCTACTTAAAAATTAGAAAAAAGTCCATAAATACTTTCTTCAGAAGTTACCTTTGTGAGTAAAGACTTTTCTATATTCTGACTTTTTGATTATTACTTTTCTTGTCACTAAGCAACATACCCGCTGTTGATCAGGCCATGGTTTTGTGATTGCAGAAAGATCACAAGCTGTCATCAGCATTGCTCTGTTAAGGGAAAAGGAAACCCAAAACTCCTGTTTACTTTCATGTGAATATATACCCTCAGTAAACAGTTACTAACAACCAAGTGAAATTAAAACCCTCTAAATGATGGGAATGCCAGTTTATAAAGATCAAAGAAACAAACAGAATTTATGTAGGAGCCTGACTTACACAGTGATAAAGAGGGTCATTGTTTTGGTTACCCTTTGAAATATTGGCGTTTGTACTCCAACCGCCTCATTTAGCTTCAGATTGGCACAAGGACAAATTATTAACCTTTGGGTAAAAACTTGCCTGCTGTTATTATTTTTGTCACCCTGGCATTCCATTCTTGGTGACAGTATGATAAATGCACATTGATTACTAATAATTAACCATCAAAGGATAACATCAATATCCTATTGATAGAAGTGCTTTCTCAGAAATTACAGTGGGTTATACTAATTCACTCAATACATGTAGTGACTTCTATGTGAAAAACCTTTGAATGATTAATCAAGTTTATCAGTCTTTTTCCTTTATTGTTTCTTCATGTTGAATTTAAGTTAGGACAGGTTTCTCATTTCCAGGTTACAGAAGAATCGACCCATGTTTTTATCTAGTACTCGCATGGTTTAATTCTCCACACCAAACTCTACGCTCCAACTGGAACTGAAGTATGTAGAGTAGACCCAATTTTGTCTTTTTCCATTTGGCTATCCACTCATCTCTGTCTTTCCCCAGTTACTTGAAACGCTACATTATATACTGAATATCCTCTGCAATTCTAGATTTTCTACTGTGTTCTACTGGTCTGCCACCAATACCAAACTGTTTTAATTATACTTTATAGTATTTCTTCCACGTCTAGATCCCCACCTCACTGCTCTATCTTTGCAGGATTTTTTTCCAAGAGAAGTAAACATTTTGCGGTTGCATCTTGCTCCCACCATCTTTAGGATTCCATTTTCAGCTCTTCCATTCTAAAGGAAAATGAATAAGGGAACCCTATAGCCTTGTATGATACTCTACTACATTTGAAAGGTTTTTCTAGAACAAAGGAACAATTAATTCACTTGAGTTTGCAAATGCATTTCTTTTCAAGTAAATATTTATACTCCCTCCTCTGTACAACACTCTGTAGAAGTCTGATACCCCTTAAGATCATCACATTATAACCAATAATTGTCATAAAAACTAACGGTGAAAAAATTAATTGGATAACAAAACTTCGGCTTTAAGGATAGTAAACCTACTTACAAAAATAACTCCTTTTGGTGAGGATCTTCCAAATTGAATTGATTTTTTCTTATAAGTTCAAAAAACTCTCCTCGCCTCCTTGAAAATAAAAAAAAAAAAATCTGGTAGTTATGATGAATCCCCAGGCAGTTATACCTTCGGTCTACAAAGACTCATGGAGTGAATTTTTTGGTAAAAACAAAAAAACTCTAATTTTTCTTTCCATCTTAGAACTCAATATAAAAATCATCATTTAAAATTGCTTTTAGAAAGGCAGTTTAATTATGCAAATGTATACTCACAAACACCACTCTCATGCATACTCTTATTTTAGAATCAGTAACTTCAAAGGTCTACATTAATACTCTTTTTCTGCCAAAAATCAAATAAAAAGAAACAACAGTTACTTGTTTGGCTTTCGGCACCCTAAGCAGGGAAAGGAGGAAAGCTAATGACCTATATAACCTTTGGACAGCCTGGTTTGGAATTATCTGGAGATGGCTATTTGGTTTGTATATGGCTTCAGAGACACAGCAATAGATAAAACATCAGAAATAACTACGTATTCTATAATTTTTTGGCAGTAAGCAAGCCAAAGGAGGAGAATAGGCTTTTCTGGCTACCTTTAAGAAACTGCTCCATAGTCTGATAAACAGCTTTGCCAGAACATTTATCCTTTAAAATTGATCACTATGGATGTTAAAAGTTTGAAACTATGCAAATATTAATACTTCCAAGACCTATTTCTCACTGTATTTCTTAAAACTTACTTGATGAACAGCGCTAGGTCTGTAGCTAGAATGGCTTGCTTGATTATCTTCAGCGTGGTCTTGTATTCCTCAATGGAGAGGCCACTGAGAATCTGATTGCCCTTTGGAAAGCAGAAAACCATCCTTAGCACCCTACCTGCAGAAACTGCCGACAAGAACAAAATCTGAAGATATAGTTACATACCTTAGTACCTCATGCCCAGCATTCCAAACTCAGGACTACGGAGGCACCTGCTTACTAAATACCACGAAGTAGTTTCCCTTCTTTACTCCCACCCTACCGTCATGCAAGAAAAAACAGCTTTGTAATGTTACACCTGCCTACGCATGCATGTTTTTCCAACTCTTACACTCCTTAGGCCCCAGTCCAGACCTAAAGTCTAATAGTTATTTATACTTTCCCTTTTGGCAGATTCATTGCTATAATCTAACAGCAAGCAAAACTTTGAAGAATCAAAGCCATCTTAATGGATGTGAAGAATGGAGTGGTGAAATATTTAAACAATGGATTATTAAAAAGTCACTCCTTTATGGCTTCTAAAACAAACCTAGTACCATTTCTGGTACAGATTTATATAATTTTAACTTAGTCAATTATGGTGACAGTGTGCGTTCCTTAGGAACATCTTAATATAGATGGGTACAGGGTGCCGGCCGAAGGAGAGCTCGCTGGTCGGTGGTAAAAGAATGCATGGGTTGAAATATTCATCAGGAATATTTAAAAGGTGGTGAATCCATGTGCAAATCATTGGAAGTTTTCACCACATAACCATTTCTTATTTCTTTCCTGTAATTTAAGCATAGTGGCTCTCTAAATTTTGAACTAAATAAAACACACAGCTCGGGCACTCCGAATATACTCAAAACAATGCCTGTAAATTGAGTCAGACGTGCCGACTGCATCTCAGGGCCAAGAAAAAACCCAGAGGCTTAGGAACGGGATCTGGAGGCAATTATAAAGACATAACTGGTGGGTGTGCCAGGCTGGGGACAAAACACATTGGTTAGAGGATAATTAGATGCTGAAATTGTGGCATGGATCTAATTAATGTCCAAAATCTGTAATCACAGCCATAAACATTATTTTTAAATATTAAATCATTTTAGATTCTGGGCCAAACAGAAAACCATCCAGAAAATACCTTCTGATTCTTAAACAGAAAACAATTTCAAGTGGAAAATAAAATGTCTTTTGGTGCTATATTCTTATTTTTCATCCCCAAGACAGAAGCTGTAATTTCTTGCGTAATTGTGTTTACAAAGATAGAATATATAGGTAGATCTTATAATTTGAGCCAGCCATATATAAAACCAGATTCCGTATATGTTAGGTAATAATATAGAGTAATAGAAGTAATTATAATAGGAATACTGTTAAATATGCTTTGTAAAAAAACGTTAGCATATTTTCTTTCTTTGGAACTGATTTTGTAATAAGATATTGAAGTGAAAGTTTTAGCTCAAGCACACAGATAGCAAATTCCAAGTACAGATGTTTCCACTATAACATGACATATACATTCCTGAAAAATCTCAGTTCTAAAAACTGTACACTAAAAATAACATGGTTTATGGGAAAACTGGTATTGGGGCAGAACACTCAAAACCTATGCAACTTTGTAACCAGAGCACAAACCAAACCAAGAATTGCAACATCTGGAGGTAACCTGGACCTGCCGCCTGGCAGGTCTGGAGGCTCCCTTGGAGGAACTCACAGATGCACAGAAACAGTGAAGTGGCAGTGCTAGTTTGGGGGGGTGGTTCTGAGACGCGGGTGGAACAGGATCACCGGGACAGCGGGGCTGCTAAGGTGGGCGCTGAGGAAGAGCAAGCTGCCAAGAGCCTAAGGCATCCAAAGCAGGGCAAGGGCCTCAGGAGCAAGTGCCCACTTGTAATGTTCTTAGAATGCGATGGAAAGGGCTGTGAGTGCAGGAGCCAAGCAGAGGGCCGTTTCCTTTCTTGCTAAAGGTCAAAACTGAACTCCTACAGTTCTGGTATCTCTTACCCCAGAGAATTTATATATGAAATGATACCACTTGGACAATATATTGATATCGGTCTTCTGCTTACCAATTACACACAAACCAATTCGTTATTAAACAATCACATGTTGTAGCAAAACAGTCTGAACTAGACCATGTATAACTCTTAATCCTTCAGCCACACTCGGTGTTTAGGAAGCAGTGGGGACGTGCTCTCCTTCAGGGCTTGAAGTCCCCGTGTGTGTCTCCTGTAGGTGGAGGTAGAGCCAGTGGACTCGTCTCTGATCCTGTCTGGAAAGTCTAGGAGACAAGACTCAGGCTGGCCAGCTACTCTGTGGCTACTGTGGCTGTCCCCACAATGAGGGTACTCTGCAGGGACCGTGAAGACACCCAGAAGGAAAGAGCTCAGATTAAACACCGACCAGGCACAAAGAGCGAGATCCTTTATGAGAATACCGGTCCGTCAAGAATGTTGTGGCCTCTCTTCCTACCTGTTTTCCCTTCCCATTCTCCAATTTGAAGGGGGTTTGGGAGTGAGGAAGAAGTTACAAGAAACACAAGGTATGGAATGAGAGAAGCCGATCGGAGAGTAAGGGGAGAATGGGAAACTTTAAATCATATTCAACATTTGGACTATTGCCCCGGGCTGGACATTGTGGTTTCTGAGTTGAGAACCACAAACTGTATACTGGGACCTGAAGTAACTAGGGGGCTTTTCCTTGTAAAAGAGTGGCCAGAAAAATGGGAATCCCTGACTTTTCTTCCAGGCCTTAGGGAAGAACTGTCCCCACTGGGCAAACCTAGAGATATGGTGATAAAACTACTGCAAGATTCATTATCATATGTTGTGCTTGTTCAGTGTAATAGTTACAACTTTCATTTTTTTCTTATTATAAAGATAACACATGCATATAACAGATAATGTGAATAACGAACTAACCAAAAAAAGAAAAGTGTCAATCATTTCACTAGACCAACACAACCACTTTTAATGTTCCCGTGCACATAACTTTAATCTTACAGGTTGAAGTATGTCTAACACAGCATAGATGCTTTCTTACACTGATACACACTCATTTCACCAAGTTGTTAAATAGCTTTATTTCTTAATAAAATAGTTTGTTAGTAATTAGAGGTTTTAATAAAAAGAGGAAAATGTATTGCCTTGCGAAAGCAAACCCTTGAGCTATATAAACCACTTCATTTGATTTTTTTAAAAAAAAGTTGAATTAACTGAGAGCCACAAAGTGCCACTTTCGTTTGTGTCTAATTTGGCATAGCCACACACAGAGTCGAATAACCAAATTTCCCTTATCAGGCAACATGTAGACAGTTTTGGTTGCCCAGGGAAGGGAGGCTGTGAGCATCTCAAGCGTTTTGGCTTTGCCTGCCTTACCCAAAAAGGAATAAAGTACGTTCAAGAATGTATGATGCCGGGAATAAATCCAAAACCTAAAAATAAAACTGCATTTATAAAGCTCACTTTAAAAATTCCACAACAATAAATTAGGTACTTACAGGACTATTAAGAATCATCAGGCACTGGTCAAAATGATGGTGTTCCATGATGGAATGGCAGTATAGCTGAGCGAGGGGGTGTTCACTTCTGAAAAATATTTTGTTGAAGAAAGAAAAAAGAAACCAATTTCCTCAATATGTCACTTTATCAGCTCATTCTTATGGGTTAACTAAGAAAGAGGCTACTTTGAAAAATTCATCAAACTAACAATTTTCTCTCCTGTTACTGAGAAAAAAGTGAGTTAATTTCTGGGAAAGAATTACAAAGAGTCAAATTGCCTTCAAATACCAATGGAACTGCTGCCACCTCTAAGTATGAACAATTTCATTGGTTTTAATATTGAAGAAAACAGTAGAAGGAATGTGGACAAAGGACTAATTTCTATAAATGTGAAAAAAGGGTCTCTAAAATAGTTGTACTAATACCTTTCAACTTCAAAATTGCAATTGATTTAAAATCGGAAACAAATTCACATGCTAGCTTTTCCTCTGAAATAACGCTCAGGCTGAAGGTCAGCTTGTTCATTTGTGCCTGCAAATGCAAAAAGGACTGACCGAGATAGACTTAACTGGGGAGGGAGGTAGGAAGGAAAGTAGGGGGGGAGAGAGAGAGAGAGAGCTGAGTCAGAGAGTTCCCCATGTGGGATCCAGGTTATTTCAGTAGACGATATCCTACCAGACATCCTCTCAAGTGAACTTGGCCAAGCAGTAGAGGCCCTTTGGCTGAGTGCAGAGAGGGGAAGCATGTTATAGTCAGTTCATTTTATCTATGGGATAGTCACAAATCAAGTTCTAAAGCATGACAAGCAGAGCCTCCACCTCATATTTCTCATGACCCTCCTCGTATGTAGCTGTCAAGCACAGTTTTCACTATTTCTTCTTTCACAGAAAGAGTTTCTGAAAGCCTCTGTTCCTAAAATGTACAGGAAAGGGGTTTATGGATTGTAAAACACCATATACCAGTGTTAGATGATACAATGGATTTGTTATTCTTCATACTAGTATCTGAATTATTATTTTACTTTGCATTTGATTTGTTGAGGACAGAGAAGCTACACCAGACTGAAGAAATGCGATGCAGGGGAAAAATGGGTAGAGTGAGAGAAGCTTCAGGGAAAACAAAAACAGTAAAGTGAGAGCAAAGGTGAGAAAATGGGCAACGTCACCTGTTCCTATTGTTTAAACTATCACCTGTGTTGCTGACTTGCTGCCGTTATTGTTGCTGGAACCTTTTCCAAATTCATTCTTGCCTGTCTTCTTTGTTCCTTCCATATTTAGTGAATTGTACTGTGCTCATCATTAGAAAACGAGAAGATAATGGAGTAATGTGAGGAGATTTGTGAATGAGGATGAATTTTCTGGAAACAAGACTGGGCATGTATGGAGACTATTGGGAGTTAGTTAGGAGACTACTGGGAAACTTCCAGTAACCTAAGAGCCTGGATTATAGTGGTAGCAGCCTAAAAGAAGAGAAGCAAAGTTATCTGAGAGCTGTTGAGGTGGCAATGAATTCTGCCTGGGAGTGGGGAGAGGAAGATGAAGGAGAAAGTATGAATGCAGCTTCTGCCTTGGGGTGCTGTTCTCACAGACACAGGAAAAAAGGGAGATGATTACAGCCGGGGGGTGCGGCGGGGGAAGATGACTAGCTCAGTGTCGGATCTGTTGATTTTAAGGTGCCTGAGATCTGCCCAAGTGGATATAAATGTCTGAACTCAGGCCTGGGATGGAGACATGGATTTGGACGCATGGATGTGCAGACAGACAGCAGCCCCAGCCCTGGGAGCAGAGAGTAACCGGACCGGGGAGAAGCCCACACCGAGAACGGAGCCTGGGAGAAATGGAGTCGGTGCTCTGCCTCCGAGGCTGGCCTTGCACTCTGTTCTCTATTCTGGAAACACTGTTTGCTCATCTCTCAGACTAGACATGCTAAATAAAGTCAAATTTAAGGTAGTAACTGCCCCCTTCCTCATTCCCTTCACTTAGAATAAAAGGAAAAGCTCCTCATGTATCAGTTATTTTCATTTATATAAGAAATTCAAAGACACACCTACAGTATTTAATATCAGCTTTACTCTGCAGGTGTTAGCTGTTTATAAGTCTATCACCCCATTAGACTGTGAACCTCTTTTCGCGAATGTGGTCACTGTTGTTTTCCCCAAGGATGACAACTGCCATTCGTGAGAGCCGATGACCCGCCAGTCACCACACTGCACAGTCTGTCACATTCTGTTTCTGCAGTGACCTGTGTGGCGTGCTCCATCCACGCCCCTCCCGTTAGCCACGGACGCGTGTCCCGTTTGGCGCGTGTCCCCTCTGGCGCGTGCTCCAACAGGCTTCACGCAGGGACCAGTCAGGAGGGGCCCTGCCCCGGCCCACCTTGAATTCCTCCCCATGCTGCCCGCAGCAGCTCCCTGCACTCACGCCCGGTCAACCTGCCAGTCGGTGGAGTTATGGCCTCGGGGCCACCTCTGACCAGCGTGCTGTGGGGACTTACGGAGAACCGCCTTTTGTCTCATCGAACAATTCTGGGTTTCATTTCATGAGACTCTGCAAAAGCACCCGGCAGGACTGGGCGCCAGTCACCTGTCTGGGTGGACATCTGGATAAGTCATGCTACTGGCTTTCCCTTCCGCCCTGTTCCGTTCCCAGTCCCGAATTCCTGCTCCCTGGGGCCACGTGCACACATACGCTGTACGCAGGCCAACTTCGTCTCGGGCTGGGCCTCTGAGGTACCCCAGGTTGAGACTCCTCTAAAATCGGCATTTTTGTATTTGGTTTTTAGACAACTAAAGGATCAGAGGGATCATTTAATGTGCTCAAGGTTGACATAAATGGTGAGCTGGGGTTCAAATACGTCCTCTCCACTGCATCACCCTGTCCCCTGACACCACAGTCCTTCACAGGCACGCAGGGCTGGGCCAGGACATGCAGTTAGGTGGGTATGACACCAGCAAGCTAGAACTTCAAACGCACACCACATTTTTAGATGATGCAGACAGGACTGTTTCACATTAGAGAAAATTCTTGGCCTGTAAGATTGATGAATGCAAATTGTGTTTGCCTTTACTTACATTCTAAAAATACAGATTTATGAATCAATAAAAGAATGAGAAATGCTCTAAATTTCCTGTTTACAAAAATACTCATGGAAACCAACGTATTCTCCATCTGTTGCGTTTCACTCTTTCAAGCACGAGGCTATGTTGCTTTCTTTAGTTGAGGTTGCATCAGAAGGACCCATTTAAACTACCAGCGCTACGGAATCCTATTCTCACGCTGATGTCAGCGAGCGTTAATGGACTGGCACGCTCTCTCTGCAGTGTCGTCTATAGGGATGTTGTGTGCTGGTCCATCTCTGAGAGTGGTATTAGGATGCCCGGGCAGAAATCCGTCCAATATTCTAGAAATAAAAGGCCTTAGAAATCTACAGAAAATGAAAGCCCTGTGAGAAAAGCAATCCTGCCACCCTAGTCTTCCTCTTTTCACTAATGCTAACAGTTTTCTGAATTCTGCTTCTTGTCCCTATGTGTTACTCTGGGCTCCAATTTCTAACGACTGCTTTGTGACCCATGTCAATCCCGTTTCGTTCTTCACTTCGTCATTTCTCTCCAAATCATCCCTATTTTCTTCTTCTACCAGGCAGGACTTATGTTGCCTTCCCATTCTGTGCAATCCTGTTCAATGACGCAAATTTTCAAGGTCATGATTCTTTTGACCTTTTGACCTCACAGTTCTTTCACTTCCTGGACACGACTGATTGTCTCTTCCCATCAATGGCAGGTGTAGGCTCACACCTCTGTCCTGCAGCCACTGGGTGCTACTGGGCACCGTGTCTTTAGCACTCCCTTTATGCACCACAGGACAAAGCGAGATCTTGCACCTCTGTCATCAACAGCATCCCCTGTGGGAACCGCCAAAACCTGTAGAGTACTTACTACGTGCCAGGTCCTGTTCTAAGCACTTGACATTTACTTCTCTTCCTTTAATCCTGATGAAGACCCTGTGAGTTTGGTCCTTTCATCATTCCATTATGCAGAGAAGGAAGCAGAGGTCAAATGACTTGTCCAGGGTCACATGGTGAGAGGAGTCAGGATTCAAACCCAGGCGTGACTTGAGTTGGCCCTTAACCCCCATAACCATCCCAGCCACTGCATGGTGGTGTAAGGACTAAATGAACTCATCATATAAAGTGCTAAAAAGAGTTCCAAATGCCACATGGTAAGGGGTATATTATTATTTGCTGCTGACACGGAGACTCAGTGCACTTGCACTTAATTCAAAATCAGCTCTCCGGTCTCTCAAGACGATCAGTCTGGCCAGGGATTATCTCATTCCTGGATAAAATGAGCTCTGCCGGTGTGAACCGCACAAATCGCGGCTCTGTGCTGTGTGGAGTGCCCTTTTCACTCTCCCAGATCTTGCTGGCCCTCTGTTACCGCCGTGCCAGCCCGTGGCACTAGCTCATTCCTGCCTTCAGTTAAAGAGCAGGGCAGACCACGGCACAGAATTTCTCCCAGGACAAATATACATGCTCTGACTGTGGCTACCAGGAGATTTTTTTTTTTTTTTAAACTATATCTCTAGTCTTGAACAAAACATTCATTTGCTCATTTTACCTTGTTTAACTACTGCTCTATTTATTATGATTTTCTCCTCGTTGCCGAAACTCTTCCACCCTCCATCCTTCCTGCCTCTCCCTCCCCAAGCACACATGCGTGACTTCCCAGCTTGCTCATTTTCATCACTGACATCACTCCAGTTTCCTGGACCAGAAGTCATGATTTATCTTTCATGCATAGAACTAGCTGTTCAGTAGTAAATTTTTTTCTCCTGTCTCTTCCTCTCGCTAGCTAATACGTGACTTTCAGCCTATACCCGGCCCACTGTGCCCACTTTCTAGCTGAGCTCTGTGGTTCTAATTTCTACCCATTTCCCTTGCAGCTTACTTCAGACTTTCTTCACAAATAGTGTCTTTACTGCAATGGCTCCTTGTTTTTCACTGTATCAAATCTAAAATGCGCTGCTTGGTTTTACAGCCCTCCCTCGAAAGGGTCTTAAAGCTTCTATGACACTTGTTTATCCTCTTACTTCTCATTCCTAGTCAATGTGAACCTCTGACGCTCATAAGGCCAGCCAGCGTTACTGTCCCAAGAAAATGCCACCTCACGGTGTTCCTGGAACACCTGAATCCTTTCTCTCCAAATCCTACCCCTTTTGAAGATCCAGTTTAAGCCTCACTTCCTCCGTTAGCAGTGGAGACGTACAACAGCAGTCTTGACTAATCTCCTTTCCTGCTCAACATCTGCCGTCCACGCTGGTGAACAACTTGGGACTCACTAGATAATTTCTTGCAACGATCGCCATTATTTCATAACTCTATGACAATTCCTCAGTGGCAGGAATTGTATTTTACGCTCTACAGCTCTCTGCCTTGCAAAGGGCAAAAGCCCTAGCAACTGCTCATTATCCATCTGCCTAAAATACAGGATAATTTCACCACATTATCTTATAAACACCAAAACTTGAATCTAACCAAAGAAAAACGTCTACAACAGTCTCCTTACATTGACTGCAGGCCTAATGCTCGTAATTTTCTCTATATAACCCAAATGTTATAATTGTGTTTTCTCTAGTGGATGTCTGTACTTCAGCCATTTTATTCTGATTACAGCCTGTTCTTAAAATAATAATTCATTATTTGAGATCATACTTTCCTTTATTCACCCAAGTGGGGAGAAGTAAGATGAGCAACGAACTCTTCCCCCAAATATGCCACCGGTGTACCTGCAGTATTCCCTTGTAACGGTAGTCCTCCCAAACAAGGAAGGAATCAAACAATCAAATAATGAATCAAGGGACAGCTTCCTATTCAAGGATATCTTACTTCAAAGTAATTTTCTGAAAAGATGTCCAAGAATGAATGAGAGAGTTCGACTAATTTTGTTAGCACACGGGCACTTTTTTTCTTTTTGATGTATTTTATTTCTATGCTTTCTTTTATTGTTTTCATTTTCTTTATACATTAGTTTGAATGTCTGCTGAGGGCTGGACACAGTATATATCTTTTTAGAAGCTAGTACTTTACATGGGAATGTTTATGGCCCTCTTATTCTCCCAAGAGTCCTGTGGCTGAGAAAATCCTACTTTTAAGTATCACTCATTTACCAGTAAGGAAAGAAAAAAAGAAACATCCCTGGAAAATTCTTGGTTTCCTTTACTCAAAACACAGGGATGTATGAAGAAATAAAAATCTCTGAAACTCCTTGAGCATTTTTGTTAAAGTTTTTGCTCAGTTGAATTCTGCTTTGTGGTGTGTGTGAAAGCCAGATTCTGCACTCTGTGACTTTTTCCCAGGGTGCTTTTTTTCCCCCTTGAAGTGAAGATGACGTTTCTCCAGATGTTTTTTGGGGGTAATTATTTTTAAATAAACATAGGAAAAAATAGCTGAGTGTTTTGTTCACCATCCAGGAGGACGATATAGCATCTAAGAACAATGCATATTCTAGTAATATTATGTCCAGTGTCCCAAATGCTGGCTGTCGTCTTTAGGTTGTGCTGACTAGAAAGGCCACACTATTAATATGTGGCTTGAATCTACACTTTATATCTCTTCAAATCGATGTTTCCTTTCATAATTACTCTCGTATCTGTGTGAGGCTTAGGACTATAATCACAGGACAAAGCACCAGGACAAAGGACATGCTACCGAGTCAGTTCTGCAAAACATTAGATTTTCAAGAAGAAACAGGCGACTCTGACACAGGCAAGAGCTTGCTGTCTTTTCCCATCAAAGGTCAGCAGAGGACGTGGTTGTTATATCACTACAATTCTTTTTACATGAAGTTTTCTGTTTATTTAGATAAAGAGAATGTGATTAGGGAGCTTTCTAAAATTCCCTCTAGATATCAGACATCTGGAATTTCCTTAAGAGATCTATCCATTAAATGAATCACTTGCATACTTCAAAAAAATGCTCATTAGTAAGAGATATCACCATTAAAATGTAGGCTTTTCAACCAAATTGCTGAAAGAAAATAAAAATGGTACAGTGGCTCAAAAATATAAAAATGTCACAGTGGCTCAAAAATTTGATAAGTGATCTTACCTTTATCATCTCATTT
The DNA here is from genome assembly GCA_963574885.1 of Lepilemur ruficaudatus. Lineage (NCBI taxonomy): Eukaryota > Metazoa > Chordata > Mammalia > Primates > Lepilemuridae > Lepilemur > Lepilemur ruficaudatus. The sequence continues at coordinate 12,470 of CAUYRT010032651.1, read as the reverse complement.
GTCATCACAAATGCCATGTAAGTACGGCCCTTAAAGGAGCCTGAAACTCTCGTCCTAAGGGTTAGTATCTCACTCTCAAAATCAGCTAACAAGCAGACGTCTGATGATGCTACATCTCCAGCATCTGCTACTAAGATTTAACACTTAAATAGGTCCTGGGCATTCTACTTGGTATTGATGTGTGTTAGCTCTTGAAACTGACATCAACTATATAAGGTAGGCGTGCTGTTATCTCCATTTTACAGATCAGGAAATTAAGGCATTAGAAATTAACTGCCTTGTCCAAGGCCACACAGGGGCTGTGGCAGAGCTGATTTGAATCCAAGTTGACCACAGAGCCCAAGTTCTCTAACACTGTGCAATACTGCCTCTCCTAAGACCAAAAGCCTCCTTCTCCTGAGCACTTACTATGTACCGAGGGCCAAAATAAGTACTATAAAAATATTATCTTTTCTATTGGAGGGTAAAATTCTACCTTTTCTAAACTAGACTTAGTAGCTTTCTAAAGAAGCCCTTAAGCTGGGTGTACATAAACTAAAGCAAAGCTCCTGATGAAATAAGATTCTCAGCATAAATATTTTTTGAATTTTAGGGTTGAAACATTATCAACACGATATTGGACTTGCATTATTTTTTCCATTGCTCTTCAATATAACCAGAGTATGTTATGGGACCACGACCAATTGAAATTTTGTACCATCAAATTTTGCTGTGGCTTTCCAAAACATACAGCCCTACAATTTAAAGGAAACATTTGTTGTTTTGCTGGGAAATGGTCTTACCTCTGTATGTAAGAATTATTCACACCACGGTGATCCAAATCGTGGCTTAATGCAGCGATCAGCAATGCAAGTATCTCCAGGTCGGTCAGCTTGTTCTGCAGGACCGGAGACATGGGAGGAAAGAAAGAGAAAGATACCATTTGGGAAAGGGCGTTATACTACCTCTTTTCAGTAATCTTTACAAAAATGTACTTCTTGACCGTCACAAAGGAGTCACCCTATAGTCCTATTCTGCAGGAACGGGTTGTACTTTGTCATTCAGAACAGGATTAGTACAAACACCCCTTATCAACAGAAAAATTGAAACGCCTCAAAAAATAATCTGTCCATCTGTAGTAAATATCACTAAACCTTAATTATCTTTACTATGAGAAATAATCATAATAAACTTGGAACAATTGCTTTTTCTCTTTTAGTTCCCTGCAGATTCTGCTTTACTTTCTGCTATCCATGGCTGTATCCTTAAGGAATGTAGACACTGGGAATGGTAAGCAAAACAACAGAAAAAAGATGACTTGGAATGAAAATTTGGCTTTAAAAAGTTGCATAATATATTCCTAAGCCAAATTTAGGTTACGTTTTAGTATTTGCCATTTGTATTATCTTCAATACTGTTTCCCCTTGTTAGTGAAAAAAACACCAGTTAAAATTAGCATCAGCTCTGTTCTGCTGGAACTCTCAACACTCTAGGTTTTACAACAAACATAAAAATGATTGTATTGTTATTCCTCACAAAAAGCAAGGATAGTTTCATGGTGATAATCTTTATGATATTTCCAAACTCCAAAATAAGCTTACCCTGTTTTTTAACACAGGTTGAGCACCCCTAAACTGAAAATCTGAAATCCAAAATGCTTCAAAATCCAAAACTTTTTGAGCCCCAATGTGACACTCAAAGGAAATGGTCATTGGAGCATTTTGGATTTTCAGAGTAGGGATGCTCAACCAGCCAAGCACAATGCAAACATCGCAAAATCCTAAATCCATGATACTTCTGGTCCCAAGCATTCTGGATAAGTGATACTCAACCTACAGATGTTTGTGAGGGCGGGAAATACTGCTGTGGTATTTCATATGGCTTCTTGGACAAAAATCACTTTGTTTAGATCTAGCCAGTTAAAATTGTGCAGACTATGAAAGTAGAGACAGAGAATAACATTTTTAGAATTTATTAAAAAGAAGAAGAGCTGGGAAGCTCTGAATTAAAAGCAGTTGCATGATGGACGCCTGGAATCACTTACCTAGAGTAATTAGTCAATTCCCACTCAAGTTAGAATCTAAGGACAGAGATATGGATAAAATTTGGCCTGGAAAGGAACGAATTACTTGAACGTTTTCTGCATTGATCTTCCTCTTAAACAGTCTCTGGTCAATGTGTGTGAAACCAAAACTCTTTCTACAAAATAGTACTTGTAAAATTAAATGAGTGCTCCAGAGAAAATGCAATAGAAAACCCCGAAACCCTGGCCTTATCTGTGAAGCCAAGTTCAGGACTTGGGTGGTTTTTGTGGAATTCTACTACGGAGCAGGTTGAATGTGAACATGAAAAATGGGACACTTTTTCTTGCTTTCTATTAATAATGTATTGTTTTCCTCCAAAGGAAATATTTATCTGCCCTAAGACTATTTAGGTGTGCCATGATGTTATTTTAAAAGTTTTTAAATATGCCATATATATTATATATGGAAGAAAATTAGCAACTACTCTGCCATATCAGTCCTTTGAATTAACAAAACATGTAAGTGGCAGTACATATTTTCTGTAAGTGGCACTTACTATGTAAGTGGCAGTACATATTTTCAATCATCAGTGTACATTAAAAAAAACTTGAAAGAATATGCTGTAAATTTTACTACTAAGCAATAAAATGTTTTAAATATATGAATGGCTCTAAAAAGTACCTGAATTTTGCCTGCTTTTAGAGCAGCAAACATGCACTGAGCTGTATTAAAGGCATGTCTCCAATTATGATAGGCAACATTCTTCCGATAATTCTTCTTGACACTTAAAATCCATCTGCAAAGAACCTTTAGGAAATAAAGCATAAGTGGTAACAATTATTGCTAACGTTTACCACACATTTACCATGTTCCAGGTACTGTACAAAGCATTCACATTAAGAGTGAGAAGTGTGAGGGAGGCACTGTTGTTCTGATCGTTTTACAGATGAGGCAACCGACACTCGGGAGTAACTTGCCAAAGGTCACTCTGCTAGTTAAGGAGGGGCCCACATTTAAACGTGAGCAGTTTAACTGTGAGCCTAACACATTAACCACCATGCTAACTAACTCTGACTTCTCTCTCTGTCTCCAGAGTCTCACTCTGTTGCCTGGGTTACAGTGCCATGGCGACAGCCTATCTCAAACTCCTGGGCTCAGGTGATCCTCCTGCCTCAGCCTCCCAAGTAACTGGGACTACAGGCATGCGCCACCATGTCCGGCTAATTTTTTCTATATATTTTTAGTTGTCCAGCCAATTTCTTTCTATTCTTAGTAGACACGGGGTCTCGCTCTTGCTCAGGCTGGTCTCAAGCTCCTGAGCTCAAGTGATCCTCCCACCTCAGCCTCCCAGAGTGCTAGGATTACAGGTGTGAGCCACTGTGCCCAGCCTAAATTAGATGTAAAATGCAAGACATCCCTAAGAAAGGTATCTTTGGCATGGGTAGGGCACTGACTAGCTTTTTAAAAGATATAATGTCCATGTGTCATCAATTAGGAGAATCCAAAGAGTTAACAGGTATGAATTCACCTTTAGAGAGCCACAAAGGCATCCTGTCTCAAGTTTTTCCCATGCTGCCACGTTGTGTATCTGCAAAGGAATTTAGTGCAAGGTCCTGAAGGTGGCCTAGCGACGAGGTATACAGCACATGTCCGAGGACAAATTGGAGCTGCAAGTCCTAATACGATCGTTAGATCTTTGTCCTTTCAAACTATGCTTCAATATTCAGACAGAGTTACTGCTTGGTTATCAAGAAGTAATATAAAAAAAATAAATGCAAAATAAAGCCCTGGGACCCATGTGGAAAAAAATGTACTCTAAAAGATGGGAGAAAAAAAGGACAGACAGACTGTTGAGCAATCAATTCAACTTCTAAGTGGTGTATTACAGAAAATCTTCAGGGATGCACGGGCCCTAAGCATGGCTATTCTGTGTTTGTGTTAGCTTCAGAGCCTGCCTCTCTTCCAATGGGAATGATTTACTATACTTTTGGGGATTTGTAAAAATAAATACATGCTTCTCCCCACATGTATCACTGGGGATGCTTCAAACACAAAAAGCACTGCCCTGGGGAATGGGAAAAGTACCAGGGAAAAGAATGTTGCTTTGACAATATTCAGCACAATATGATTGGCTACAGAAGTAGGCCAAAAACAAAGTTTCTTCATTGCTGGTAGAAATTACTTATAAAGGGTTTGGTGGGAAATCAATGCTTTCATATCCCTCCTCTTCAGGCCTTTTGTTCCTATTCTATGACTTAGTTCACAGGGAATCCCGAAAACCAAGAAGCCTAACGTCTCCAAGCCTTGAGTGCTCTGAGTCCCGTCTTTCAAGCAGAGTGAGACAGTGTGCCTGCAACAGGCATGTGTTCACCCCACGGACACCGCAGCCCCCGTCGCGATGACCGTCTCTGAATAAGGCCTCTCAGGAAGGTGATGGATTAATCTTGTGGGAGAATTTTAAAGTAACAGCTATAGACTTTCTTCAATATATTTAGAAACTGTACAATGACACATTTTAGAAAATTACTGGTGATTAATTAAAGCAGCAAGGCGAATAAACAGGAAAACCCATCAATCTATGGGTATATCTTTTTACTAATCATAAATTTATAGATGAAATTAAATATGCACACAATACCATACGACGTGAAACAATGAGCAAAATGACTCTGGGAAACGTAATTCCCGGTGGGCAGCTCTCCTATGCTTCCCTCAAGATGGACCTGATGGATTTGGATAACCCAACGGAAATAGTAATTAGTAACCAGATTTAAGGACAGTAAAATTAAAACGTCATTGCTAGAGAGGATGTGAGCATCTTGAAGCTGCCCTGACGAAGAATATTTCATACTGAAAGCTACATCTTCATGCCTCCAGTGGGCTTCCAAGTCTTGAGTGACTGTCCCGTAACGATCGCAGCCACTGCCTCGTGCTGGTCTCCGAAACAAATTTTTGACCCTCCTCAAACAAATCTACCTGTGCTGACTGACCTTATTTTCGCCTTCGATCTTTTACGTGTCCCCTCCCCTGATTTATGGCTGCTCCACTTAATGCTACAGCACGCTTTCCTCTTCCGCCAAGCCTGACTCCGCGCTGTGAGAGTGCTGAGACTGGCCTCATGCCACGTGGATGGCTATTTGGCCGTGTATAAATCTGTGCTCTCAATTCTATGTTTGTTTATTTAATTTCCTGTATATATGCACTTTGTCATTTTCACTGCTGATTGAGTTTCCTGAAGGCAGGAGCTCAGCTATGTTTTGTTTCTTCTCTTTCTCTCAAGGCACCCTAAGTAGGCCACTCGGGACCTCAGGAGCCGTCCGTAACTGTGCTCTCAAGAACGGCAAGGGACCTGAGATGCTACCTAGGTTCATACGGTCCTGAACTAGCAAAAGGAAGAAGTGAGAATCACACTGAGAACTTCCGTCTCTAAATGAGATCATACCATTAGTAGAGAAGGCTTTTAAAAATGAGCCCTGGCCGGGTGTGATGGCTCACACCTGTAATCCCAGCACTTTGGGAGGCTGAGGTAGGAGGATCACTTGAGGCCAGTTGTTCAAGACCAGCCTGGGCAACACAGTGAGATCCTATCTCTAAAAAGAAAAAAAATTTAAAAAAGCCAGGTGTGTTAGGGCATGCCTATAGTCCCAGCTACTCAGAAGGCTCAGGCAGGAGGATTGCTTGATCCCAGGAATTTGAGGTTGCAGAGAGCTATGACTGGACCCCTGCAGACTGCCTGGGCAACAGAGCAAGATTCTGTCTCTAAAAAGAAAAAAAAATGAGCCCTATAGTCTACAATAAATAAATTTGATGGATGATATAACCATAGTCAAATGTGGCCTAAGAATGGGAGAACTGACACACACTCTATTCACAGGTACACACATACTAATAAATTATCACACCAGTGCATGCGTAATTTTCACAAGACTCCCATCAGGAGAGTAATACTATTTCCCCTAATTTACAGATGACAAAACTTCGAATGAGAGATTAACTGCCCAAGAGGGTAAGAGCTAGTAACTAGTGGGGCTATGACTCAAAATCCATTCTCTCTCTTCTCTACCAGGCTGTCTCAATTTCTTCATTTGTACAGTGTCGGGATGATATAACCAAGTCACCAGAAGACCTTTCTTGAGAACTTCTCAAAATAACTAAGTGACCTGATATCTCTTAACACATTCGAACAAGGGTCAAGTAATATTAGCAGAGATTCTACGGACAGTTCTTTATTTCCTCCGAGAAAGAGTAACATAAACTTTGGTTAAATTCAAGACAGAACTAGATCGGGGCTTCCAAAAACACCATAAATGACCCTGTGTTAACCTTCGCTGAATTCACTCTTAGTTTCCCCCCCTGGGAGGCCTTGGGGAGCAGGGAAGATGCGGGCTGAAACGTGTACCTGGCACAGCGCTGAGTACACAGCGCACGTGCATAAACTCTCTCGATAGGAAGTGACGCAGTGCGAAATGGCAAAGGCCTTCAAGCATTTAAATTTCCAGATGGGAATTCTGTACAAGGAAACAGACATTCAACTGACCAGAAAAAGTAACTTTAAAGGCAAGATTACTGAATTTTTAAAAAAATAGTCCTTGCTGTTCTTCCCTTTCCTTGGATGCTACTTACATAAAGCCATTATAAACAAAATAGAATTCCCTGATATATCCAAACTGGCATTAGAAGGCACTGATTTAAGTTTTATTATTTTCTGAGAGATGAATAAGGTAACCAACAGGGGTTAAAATCAGTTTTCACCTTCACCCCATTCTGAAGGAGCGCTTGGCCTCACACCAGCATTCCCTCCCTCGCTCCGCTCCGGCCCCTCCCTGAACACTGTGGCCCTAACCTCTGCAATCAGAGTGTGCTGCTTCCCTGCACGACATTCCTCAGTGACTCACCATTGTTTTCAGGATCAAAGCCAAATTCCCCTGCGTGGCCTGCAAGGTTCTGCATGGTTTGCCGCTGACCTTCCTCTCCCGTTCCTCCCGCCACCCACCCTCAACTGCGCTCCAGGCCTCCCGCCCGGTCCCTCCTGTCATTCTAGGAACACTTCCTGATTCTTCAGCCTGGTGCTGGACTCGTGGTGGGAGCCCAATAGATGTCTTTTCAATAGCTGGTAATTTTTCTTTAAAAATCTCAGGTATATGTTAGACGACAGTAGGTTAACTGCTGATATGGAAAAGTCTCGATTCCATACTACATACTAGCATTCAAAACCAGCTCCCTCCCTCCCTCCCTCTCTCTCTCTCTCTTTCTCTCTCTCTCTCTCTCTCTCTCTCTCTCTCTCTCTCACACACACACACACACACAGACTTTTCCTAAGGACATCAGTGCATTCCTACCTCATGCTTCATCTGGAAGTTCTGCACGAGGTTGAGGTCAGTAAACATCCGAATTGTACACAGTGCCGTTTCCAGATCGGACAGTTCAAAGTCACTGAAGCTGAAGTCAGTAATTTTAAGGGTCTGGGCGGATGGTACCACAGCAGCCTTAGGTAAGGGGAGGAGAAGAAAATGAAATAAAGCTGTTAATTAAAGCAGCAGTGATTTGCAAAGTTTCCTTGCTTTGCTATATGGAAATAGCACATTGTGTTTTTCTTTTTAATGTAACGCACTAAAATCTTTCAGTACAGTAGCACCTTCCCCCACCTATCTCCTCCCTCCCTTTTTAAAAAAAATAAACTGAGCTACATGGTAGGTAACTGATATGACTCCGGGTGGGCTAGGTAGAGGGGAACAGAGTGCTCCTGCCCCGAGATGGTGTCTGGAACAGTGAGAATTCCAGGGATCTGGCTCTTTTATATGTTCTCAGTTTTACTCATTCAACAGACACTTACTGAGTAATTAATTACTTTGGAACCATCCCAGTGCTATGGGCTGGGAATCCAGTATGATTCATTCTCAGGACAACCTCATGAAGTGGACACTCTCACTTATTTTTCAGGAATAGGAACTTAACCAGAGTCTTATTTCTTGCCCACAGCAGCCCAGCTGGTTCAGGAATGGTGAGAGGCCTCCAGTGCAGGAGGGCTGTCCTGCTCCCAGCCCCCCATGCCTGACGGTGAGAGTCGTTGGGGTGCCCATGATCACACTTGGAGACTCTGACTCAGTGGGCCTGGGATGAGCCTCAGGAAGCGTGTTTTGTTTGTTAGAGGGCGATGTACTTTTTAGTTAACATCTTGGTTTTGATTTTATAATCATTCAATTGTAGTAAATACTTGCAATTTCATCAGTGTTCCTTTGTATCTCCGGCTTTTCACGTAAAGCACCCACTCTTTAACTGACAGATTCCTTTAAGACAAGGTTCCCATCCAAGGAAGTGAAGTGCCCCTTGGACATAAGTCTACCCTGAGAATGCCTAATTATGTTTATCTTTCTGTCTCTTAAACTATCCTGGGATCCACCTACCAGCACAGCTGTATCCCACATGCTTTTGTATCCACTTGTGACTATATGGGTGGATACAGTTTTAAAATTAATACTAATATTTATTAAATGAATGGGAAGGGATAAAATGTCATTCTCTTTGCTTAATTTGAGTCAGTAAGCTCCACGTTTACGATCCCGAAGCCTCCTGTGAGGGTGAAGCCCGATAGCGAGTTGGAGACTGGCAGACCCAGCAAGTGCGCTACAATCTGTTTTAATATTTTTAAAAAATTTGTTATACCGTTGAAAAATTGGGAGAATTTAACAACAAAAAAAGGAATTCCAGCTTCTCTTGAAAACTGAGGCCGTCCTGAGACCCAATTTCCACGAAGCAACCACCAGGTAATGCCAAGGAAGCCTGGCCCCCTCCACTGGGCAGAGCCCTGGGTTTCTCTGCTGGACTCCTGCTGGGCCCAGTGGTGTGGGACTTTGCAGGGACCCCTCCTCCACCCCTGTGCCAACTGCCCTGTCAGCACTTTGTTAACTGTGGCAGCCACATCTGGCTGAGATGAACCCGTTCAAAAGAAGCTTTTACTTGGTTTGGGGCACAGGGAAGAAACATGAAGAAATCCGAGCCAGGCTCCTAATGAGTATCTAAGATATCACTGTTTTGCTTTACCTTCCTCCAGCTTTTATGATAGAAATAAAACAGAGTAATAAAATCTCGTGGAGCAGTCTAGAGCTGTAGATGTCCTCACAGATCTGAGGACAGTTACACATTCTCCTTTGGATCGTGGCCTTCAGCTTTCACTCACGTCTGCCAGACTTGGTTAAACTCTCAGTGCCTGTCACCCACCCCCTTCCTGCTCTACCAGGGCTGGGGAATCTGCAGCCTCATGGCCACACGTGATCCCCAAGGGCCCCCCAGATCCCCAAGGGCGGCCCCTCGACGAACCCAAACTTCACAGAATACATCCCTTCATTGTGATTCTTAGTAAGAATCTTTTCCCAAGACCAAAACTGCCAAGAAAATATGCACTCTGTTGAGTCAGTTCCACAGGCTAATGCGTGGGCTGAACAGGAGGGCGAGGGGGGTGTCGAATGTTTAGAGAAGCGCCTCAGCTGTTTATAGCAGCGTTAACATCACAGGAGGAGCAGCGACTCCAGCTCGGGAAGTGTGGAGGTGGGAACGAGCCCACCTTTTAACTCAAAGCAGATAACAGCTGCTTTCCTTAAAACATACCGCACCCCACCAGAGAACAGATGTTTTTTCCCTGGGGCATCATTATTCTTATAGCAGGAAGTTCTCTTTATTTCCTTCCACAAAGGATATTCTAAAAGCTACAGGATAGAAGGCAACACAGCTTGTGCCTCTCCATTATACACTCCAATTCCCAACCTCTCTCTGCTAAGAGAAAAGTATCTTTTCTTTTGCTTGTTTGGTCACGACTCCAACTTTCTGAACTGACCCAGTGGGGACATGCAAACATTTTCCTTAAGAGCCTTGTGGTCAGCGATACAGAGGTTCAGAATTCTTGGGATCAATTACTAACAAGTCATGAGAAAGTCAGAAATCACTTAACGTTCTTGTGATCTGCTTCTTTGACCATTACAAGAGAATGTTTCTATTTGCCTTGGAAAACCTTGGGATAAAAGTGATTTTTAAGTAAAACGTATTATCTCTAATTTTTACTTACCATTTCATAAAACAAAATATTCTACGTTTTACTAATAGCAGGAAATCAAGTATGTGGTATTTCTGGGACAGGACATGAATATACAATTGCAGATTTTCACAGCTTCTCCTTTCAGTGACGATTTTATTCCTTACTATTTGCAAAGGGAGATTTCTGAGTTTGATTTATGTCAAGGGATAATAGAACTTATTGCAGCTTGGTTTGGAAGACTGACAAAAATAACATTTTAAAGAGTCTATAAAACAATAAGGTTCTAAAAATATAAATATGTATATGTATTTTTATGGTTGAATAATCCAACTCAAAACTACTGGAACTATGACACCACCTACTACCTCTCAAGTCTGCTTCTATCTCTACATGAGAGCACAAGGCCTGTAAATCCTCAGGCAACAGAGTTTAGATATTTTAGTGCTTAATTCAAATACCGTTAAGCTCTTCTAGAGCTATAGTTTTAATTCTTGTCAAATTAAGCAAATATGGAATGCAAAAACATCGACAGAGCTCATTGGGCTAAAGATTCAATCTGACAATTCGATGGTATATATATTCTGGGTTCTTTAATTGTATATGCTATTCAAACTAATAAAGAAACTAGTTTGTCTCTGGTGAGTCTTTAAAAGGAATTTTTTCATTTAAGTTACCTTCTCATGACTCCTTTTCTAATACTTTGGCCCCCTTTTCAACATTCTTGCAAAAATTAAAAAAAAAGAAATCAACTCTGGAGGTGAAATTCACTGACTAAGAATGGAACTGGAGTTATTTTTGAGAGTAGGACTGTTTTGGATTAAAGCAGCCAAGTTATAAAAATGTTAACTTTATTTATTATTTCAGCATATTACGGGAGTACAAATATTTAGGTTACACATATTGCCTTTGCCCTACCTGAGAGCTTCAGGTGTGACCATCCCCCAGACGGTACGCACCACACCCATTAGATGTGTATATACCCACCCCATTTTCCCCTCCCATGCGCCTGACACCCAATGAATGTTACTACTGTATGTGCACATAAGTGTTGATCAGTTAATACCAATTTGATGGTGAGTATGTGCTTGTTTTTCCATTCTTGGGATACTTCACTTAGTAGAATGGGCTCCAGCTCTATCCAGGATAATACAAGAGGTGCTAGATCACCATCATTTTTTGTGGCTGAGTAGAAGTCCATGGTATACATGTACCACATTTTATTAATCCACTCATGTATTGATGGGCATTTGGGTTGATTCCACATCTTTGCAATTGTGAATTGTGCTGCTATAAGCATTCTAGTGCAGATGTCTTTTTTATAGAATGTCTTTTGTTCCTTTGGGTAGATGCCCTGTGATGGGACTGCTGGATCAAATGGTAGTTCTACTTGTAGCTCTTTGAGGTATCTCCATATTGCTTTCCACAGAGGTTGTACTAGTTTGCAGTCCCACCAGCAATGTAAGAGTGCTCCTATCTCTCCTCATCAACACCACCTTTATTGTTTTGGGACTTTTTGAGAAAGGCCATTCTCACTGGAGAATGGTGATAGCTGGAGGTAAGTGAGATCTCATTGTGGGTTGTTTTTTTTTTTTACATTTAATTATTTTATCTTCCAAAAATTTTATTGGGGAAAAACTACAAAACATTTACAGTACACTGTTTACCGTCACAATTTGTAGTGAGCTGATTTCCCAAAATATATTACCACTCAAGTTGACTTATCTTGTTACATTCAAAAACCTACTCTGTTAAAGTAGTCCAGAGAGTACATACATAGTGATCCGACTATACCTACATACAACCAACACTTTGTTTTAAGTGTACAATTAAATGATTTTCAGTGAATTTACTGAGGTGTACAGTGAATCACATAAATCAGTTTTTGAGGAACTCCTTTCCCCTGTTGAGACCCCTAATTCCTCTCCCCAACTACTTTTCAAGCATATCCCACCCCTCCACAGTGCCCCCCCACATCACTCAGACGTGGGTTTACCCTCCACCCCCCAATTCCCTAGTGTTCGCTCCCACCCTTTGAGCACCATAGTGTTAATCAGTCAATACCAGTTTGATGGCGAGTACAAGTGGGGCCCATTCTTCGGGCCTTGTGTCACCTCACTTCGAATAATGGGTTCAAGCTTAATCCAGGATAATACAAGAGGTGCTAACTCACTGTCATTTCTTAAAATTGAGTAATATTCCATTGTGAACATATACCAGATTTTAACAATCCACTCATGAATTTACGGGCACTTGGGTTGTTTCCATGACCCAGAAATAGTGAATTGTGCTGCCATAACATTCGGGTGCAGATGTCTTTATCATAGAATGTCTTGTGCTCTTTTGGGTAGATGCCTAATAATGCTATTGCTGGATTGAATGGTAATTCTAATTTTAGCTCTTTGAGGAATCTCCAAATTCTTTTCCACAAAGGTTGCACC